>BMAO01005764.1:0-31361 GCA_019973975.1 Trichonephila clavata
AAAGACGCCCTACATGCATGTAATAATCTGTTTCAAAAATAACCTTTTAGGCTTAAAATAGGCACTTGCCTTTACGCAAACCAATTAATAAAAACAATCCCAAAATTTAGGAACTACCGATGGCAGCATGCTCTCACAGTAAATCGCACGGAACAGACTGAAATGATTCGCAACAAAGCCAGGCGGAATTTTGGTAAGTAGTTCTTTCTTCCAGTTGGAAAACTTCAATAAAGCGGAACTTATTGCTGAACACAAGCTTCTTCTTCTCACCCGAATATCAACGAGACCGAAACAAAACAAAACCTTCTACATTAACCGAGACATTTTGAGTAATATTCGTAATGAGTTAAAAGGCTATGTGCTGGTGGAAAAAGAGTTTATTTGCTGCACAAATGAAATCTTATTCGTTTGCTCGTTTTTGTTAGATAATATGTTTGATAAATAAAAATAATAATTTTATTATATTATATTAATACAATGTTCGATGTTACCTTAAGGGCCCGGATTGGAAACCTTTTTAACACAGAAAAATAATTCAATATTTATACATATTCTGAATCTCAACTCCTGCTCCTTTAAATCGACACCTTTCTGGTCAAAGAATCCATTATAGAATGTTGTTAACAGGAATTATTTTTAATGTTTTCTTTCTTAGGAAAAATATGAGCAAAAATATGATCTTCCTTTGCCATTCTTTTTAACTCTTTATAAGGCTATGGTAAATATATTTCCCACCAACTTAATTAGTTTTGTAATGTCCGTAGGAAGCCCTTTTCCACCTATGATATTTGCCGCCAGCACTTCGGCTAACACGACAACTGGTATCTGGATTTTCAAATCACAAGCACAAAGGTCGACCTCTAAATTTCCTGAGTAGCAAGAAAACCGTTTCAGATGACTTACGATTAACTAAAGTTGGTGACCATATTTCAAACTAGCAAAAAACAAATAGAAGTTACCGTTTGTGCTGTACTAAAACACGTAGTAATATACGTTTGCACAGCTTGCAATGTTCCACTAAATATTGATCCCTGTTTTCAGAAATTTTATGAAAAATAATATGTATAAATTCTAAAACTTTTGAATACAAAATGTAACCAATTTATAACACTTTCAGTATATTTTAATATTTACAAATTATTTTTTTATAAATATCGTACAATGCAATATAAATAGAAATGCAAAAGTGAGAGGTGGGGAACTATATTTTCCACCAAAAAATGGTCTTAAAAATCAAATTAACTTTAAGTAGTAAACTAAATGAATTTATTTTCATAAATCAATCTAAATACCAAAAATATTTTAACATAACATTATAAAAATAAACGGTAATATAAATAATAATAAACAGGGGGGGGGGACAAGAGAAGCTTTGCTTGATTTTAAAACCTAAACAAATGAAAAATAACTAATTATGTTATAAATAATTGTAATTAATTTATATTACAGGGTGCCTACAAATTAGTTGAGAAATTTCGAAAGTTTAGAACTTTGGAAATTAGAATGGGAAATTTTCCCGATTTTGAATGGGAAAATTTCCCATTCAAAATCAGACTAGTAGAAATATGTCCTAAATTTATTCATAGAGGGTTTTAAATGTCATTTGGGGTTGAAAAATCCTCATGTCATCCTAGAACAGGGGTGGCCAACCTTTTTGGGAAAAGAGTGCCACTATCTAATAAAAAAAAATTATGTGAGCCACTTCAAAGTTTTCCAGCAAACAAAAGAATATGAAAAGTTGATCAAATGTTACTTATAGACTTATTATGAAATTCTTACGCAAATAGCAATATTTTATGCAAGTCTAAGTATTAGAAGTTTAAAAATAATATAATAAATAAAAGACAAAAGTACGAACTTAAGTTTTATAGTTAAAATTTTCTTTACAGTTTCAATTTAAATAGGTTAGGCATATATAAAATAAAAATGAGTAAAACTAGAAAAACTTAATTCTAAATAATTATTATACAGTCAGAACTTTCTTAATGGGGCCTTTTAATTTGTAGATTTTTTATTGAGTCATCTACATTAGGGTTAGTTCTCGAAAATGCTAACAGAGACGGTTTGTTCTAAATGTGCATCAGTTTTTCTTTTTTTCTCCAAAATTGAGACAAAAAAAAAAAGGAAAATGTGTTCACAAAAGAAGATATATGATCAATCAGGGTTGAAAAAGAACAATCTTTTCCTCGTTATCTTAAATTTAAATTACTTAAATGTTTTATAGTATCGGCAAGAAAACCTAAAATTCAAAGCCTATCTTCATTCTTGAGATGCAAGCACTCACTAAACAGTTCATTGTTTTCTTCCAGATATTTTAAAACACACTCCCCCAAATTCCAGAATCTCACAAATTAGGAAAACCAACGCACACAACAATGAAGGAGTGTTTTCTACATTATAATTTTCCATTGTAATTTAATTAAGTGTATTTAAAATAACTTTTGATGCTTTATCTAGTTTAAAACCACTCCCTTTCAATAAAACAGCAAAAAATTAGTATTTATTATTATCTTTTTTAATTTTTTAATTTTTCACAATTTTTTCTTCGCGTGCCACTCTTAAAAATCAGCCCTGCCACACTGTGGTACGTGTGCCGTGGGTTGGCCACCCCTGTCCTAGAATATGAAAGGGCAAACGTGTTTTGTGCAGTGAATGTTCTCGGCCCACTTTTCTTCGCGGAAAAGACTGTTACGGGAATTATTTAAACCTGAACATGCAACAGATTTTCCTTATGCCAATCATCAAAGAAAGCATGTTGAAAGTTGACATTTTTCAACAGGATTGAACGCCTTTTTTATAATTCCTTGATCAGTAAGACGATAATATTTCCATTATACTCTTATATCATTTCAATAATTCAGTCCATCTTTTTGGCATTTTTGTTTATTGGACGACACACATAGAAGACATGCTAACAGCAAAGAACATTACATACACTCTGACTCTACAAGCCAAACAAAGTACACATCTCTCGGATGACTTGCAGCGCCATCTATACAGTTAATATTTAATTTACAACAACCTTATCATTATCACAAGGACGTTACATCTTACTTCAACGTTGAGGTACCAGTTTGAATTGGTCGTGGAGAAGTTATTTAATAGCAATCACGACCACCACTGGATCTCAGTGTATGGGTTTTTATAAAATCAGTCAGTCAGTCATTTTCTACATTCATTTCCGAACTAAAATCGAGAATCTGTTGCAACTAATTTGATCGACGAAAACATGCTGACAAATCTGTGGCAAGAACTGACATTTACATAAGTAACGAAAGAAAGCCACATCAAACATATGTGATTACGTTAAACTTGGACTATTTCTCTACCTTACAATAATAGGTTCTTTAATTTTTTCCCTTGTAAATTATATGCAATTAAAAATCCTTTTTGCCTAATTTGTAGAGACACCCGGTATCCATTATTTAATTCTCAGTTTTTTAAAATAAGATGAAAAATCTGAGAGTTATTTTTAAGAAACTGTTATCTGTCAGATTTTATCATATATGATACAAATCAATGGTTGTCAAATTGTGTTAACTGTACTCAATAAACACATATATGATTTGAGGGGTTATATGGGACCTATCAGAGGGCCGGACTCAAGGTACACAAATGGTTAGAGAGGCAATATGGACAGTTCTCCAACAAATTGTTGAAATAATCTCAGGATCACATCTACAAATTTCCCCTTTAAGATAATTTTCAAAACATTTCCATGACATTGAGAGGAAAAACACTAATAATATAAAAATTATAAATAATCTTAATTAAGTAAACAGGTAGTATAATTAATTTTGTTAATAATTTAATATCCAATGCTAAATACTTTGAGAGAACTTGGAAACAAATTTGAGTAATTGTTTATTAAAGCCACATTTCAAAGAAACACGAAAGAGCTACTGGTGACAGATCTGGTAATTTTGAGACACGTTCAAGTTACGAGAATAACACCTGTGTTGGAAAACGCAATTTCTAAACTTCCACACCCCATTAACTTTAGAGCTTTGACAGATTAACATCAATTCCTCTACAGCAGTGCTCACCAGCCTTTTTCTTACCACGGACCGGTCAAAGCTTGATAATTTTACGTGTCCCTCTGATGGGGGGGGGCGTTGATTGTTTATATTATAGATTGTTTTGATTTAATAATTTTAATCGAATTGTATTTAAACAGGTCTTCAGAATAAAATTCGGCTACACTAAAAGTGAATATATATTGATTTCTATAAAAAGTCACTCATGCACGAGATAAATACACCGCAGTAAATGAAATGGAAATTGTTTAAGGTTCCCTAGGTGACCCTGTACTATTCGATTCACGGATCAGTACCAGTACGAGGACCACTGCTCTATAGATTGGGACTCTAATGACACCAGGACTCAAACTCACGATTCTACAGAAATAAAAGCGAATACTAGTTCACGACGAAGTCCACTTAGCTACCAGGGTCACGGAACAAATTTGAGATAGAAATTGCTATCAATGCTGAAACATTACTACAAATACTTTATAACAAAAGCATCTGAGTTATAAAGAATCAGAGAAACGGAGGAAAAACTTTATAAATTAATTCTGAAGAAATAAATTTTCTAGAGTGGGAAGTATATATACAAAGAATTTTGTTTTGAAGTAATTAGCAGTTTTTTTATAAGACTGTCAATTATTTCAGTTGTCAATATTCTTAAGGTACCCGACTACTTAAGATAACTTATTTTGAAAAAAAGAAGATATGGTGATTTTTTGTTGTTGTTGTTTTTAGATTTGTTTAGTACATTTAAAGAAAAATATGTTAAAATTATATAAGAAAAGTAAAAGAAATTATTATTCCTAAAATAATTCCTGGTAAGAATTTACAAAAAAATAACATAAACGCGGTCCCTTCTGTACCACTGTATTATGAACAATTTTTCAATTCTGATGTGTTGCTATGTTATTCATTGTCGAAATGACTTCAGGATAAGTGATATTTTAATTTTTACAGAAACTAGAGCACTTTATCTTAGTTATTATAAGGCATTGCTTAAAAAAACAGTGATTGTATTCAGATAAGGGACTGTAAATTTTGTAATAAAGCAGTGATTGATAAATCTGAAGGTTAAAACACTTCTATTATTATATAGAAAATACGCAAAAAATTTAATTTAATTATTTTCAAAACTTTTTTAGCAATCGCTGTCCCCGTGTGAACATTTAAAAATAACACATTTCGAGTAAAACGCTTTTTAATGTATACAGAATCTTGCTTAAAGTAATGGCATCTGCTTTTACTAAAACACTTGTAGTTTTTGTTCTAGTGAACGGAAAATAATAAACTTGGAAATTTTTATAAAGCTAATAAGATTGCCTATAAAATAAAATCATAAAATATTTGTCAATTTTTGGTAAAATTCACAATTTTAGGGTAGTCGGATACCTTAAAATAATATAGTTTTTTAATTAATTTAATACTTAAATTAATATATTTAAAATTTAATTAAAAAAATTAAATTTTAATTTTTTTAATTTTTTAATTTTAACACACGTGCGGACACATATATATTTGAATATATATGTGTCTGCACGCGTGTTACCTTGCATACAAATCTTACAAAGCCTGCTTTTCACCTAATTATCTAATGTCTTGTATGTGAGGCTGGTGAAAACAACAGAAAATAGAGATTAGGGCAGAGTGTGGTTGGTGTGATGAAATTCGCAAACACTTCTAAATGTTTTTAAATTACTTATACCTAGCTAGGTCAAGCGTGAAGTCTCTACTCTAAATATCATTTACATCCTTTTGAAGTACTTAAATTGTAGGTAAATTACTCATCTTTTATGGCCCTAAGTTTTCTGAATTGAAGAAGCAAATCGACAAGATAAAAATATTTACTATGATATTTAAAATATTAAGTAACGAAGAAAATTTTGTCATTTGTATAGCGTATAATAATTCCAATCATTATTTATACTGGGCCGTGGGTAGCCTAGTGATTAGAGCATTGGACTCCAGACCGGAAAACCTGGGTTCGATGCGCGATGCCACCAAATCCCCACCGAGTATAAACGGAGAACGTGCTCGTTAAATCAGTGGGTCCGAATGGTGTCGCCATCTATCGTGTTGTTCCGAGCAAAATCGCACTGTCACCTTCTAGGGGGATCAAAGCTTAGGCTAACGACAGACATAAATTTTCTAGCCCTTAGCCGCGATGAATTTCGTGGACCTTGATCTGATGTTACTGTCGATCAGGTGGCATAAGCAGCATTATTTATACTTGTTAAAGAACAAAATTCTAAGAATTATTTATCCGTTAAATTAGCATGTGTCTTATTTAAGTAACTGACTGAATTCTGAACACATTTTACTTTAATATAAAATGTAATTCTAACCCTTACAAATATTTATATGGGCGTATTTTTTTATAAATTAAAATATGGGATTAACGCTTCAGAAATTGTGAAAGTAAATACATAAGATGTTCGTGGCACCCGGAGAATGTGTTTGGAGAAAACGCAATTGTATCAAAAAGCAAAATTTTATTATATCGGGGCTGAATCCATATAAATTACAGTTTTAAAAAATTAAAAAAATACGCTTTTATGTATAGTTAATTGAACAAAAAGAACTCTTAATATAAGAATAAAATGATTAACAAAAAAATTAGTGTTGTTGTGGTAAAAGCGTGGGGTGCTCGATATATCAATTGTTATAACTTCTTACTAGTTCTATTCCGAAAAGCAGAGTTAGTGTAAAAATGTAGTTCAAAGTGCCCTACACTTTTACCACAGTGACATTAATTATCTCATTCTTCTATTAAGAATTATTTTTTCCAGCTCGATTCACTATAAAAGCGTATTTTTTTAGTTTTTTTTAAACTATTATTTTTCATTTTTTAGTTGGATCTACAATAAAGGCGTGTTTTTTTAGTTTTTAAACTATCATTTATTCATTGATGAATTAACTTTAAATGCGCCCTTTTTTAGAATCTGGAATACCAATTGACATCCTATCAGTGCGTCGATACGGCCTCGTTAGCAAAATGTAGGATCAGCCAACTGAAGGAAATCTGGAAGAGCTAAGTTTGAAATATTTCATGCGGAAGAAGGTGTAAAAAGTCAGTGATGTTTTTCATTAAAAAGAGCTCAATATTCTTTCTGAAAGTTGCATCAGCGTTTGGAATAAAAGTACTCGTTTTTAATTGAAAAGTTTGTGAAAAATTATTTATTCTGGTGAATCAATTCTCAACTGTTTTGGTAAAATGAAGCTGTGAATGATGTTTCATTCCCCAGATACGGCAGGAGAATTTAGAAAATCCAACTTTACGTCTGGGTATCAAGCAATTATAACATAAATTATTTTTTATACGTGTTCGAGTCTTCTTTTTATTCCATTTTCAGAAAAACTGGGAAATTGTTTATATTATGGTAAGAAATTGCTGACGCATCCTCCCTTTTTCACATAAAGAACACTTTTTTGTTTGCTGTATTTGTATTAAACATGAGCGTTTTCGCTTTAGGGTTGTAATTTAATCTTTTAGTCCCCGAATCTGGAAATGGGAAGCCATTAATCCTGATGATCTTGATCAGGAGAATGGAACAAAATTATTACATTATTGTATTGTCATTGGTCCTTGACAAGTGTTCAAAGTTTCGAATTAATCTGACTTTTTAAAATGGGTAAAAATCGAATTCAAAGATTTTGTCACATACAGGTGAAGCTAATAAAAGCGTGTTAAAAAAAGGGGACATATCAAGCAAACCATCAAATCTAAATATCGACAAAAGGAATACAAGGATTGAAATTGATTTAAGTTTAACGTATCAAAAGCTTGAAAAAGTGTTCAAAATAAATGACGAAACAATACGGAAGCATTTATACAAAATGAAAAAGAGTTGCGTATTAATAAATTCAATAACACACGACCACACATTACAATAGAAACCAGAACAAAAATTGAGCCTTTAGAGTGGGAGATCCTCCTCCATCCTTATTATTCCTCCAGACAGATTTCCATTAGATTATCATTTGGACAATTCCATTCGTGGTTAACAGTTTAATAACGAAGAGGAATTGAAAACAGAGGTGTAGACATTTAAAAAAAAATAAAAATAAGCAGTTTTATAAAAATGGAGTTTTTACGTTACTTTTCGCTGAGCACGCTTTTCGCTCAATAAGGAATGTCTATTTTGAAGAATAAATTATCTTATGTAAAAATACACAAGCGTTCTGCTTTTTCTCACTTATTAAAAGAAAATTTTCTTGATTACCTAATAGTTTTCTCCTCCTGTCACTATGCGTTTGTTATAGTATTATAAATAGTTTGTTACAGTATAATGTACATATAGTGTTATTTGTTATAATACAAGAAAGTTTTGGTTTATGAAATATTGTACGTGATTTTAAATAAACTTCTGTGTTGATAGTGTTTAAAAAAATTTTAAGAAGTTTTAAATTTTGCTATTAAAATGTAACTCTACGTTGTTATATGTATTTATGCATAGTGAATTTGGAACTACATATTTCAACATAAGTAAATGTTGTGGTTTTGAAAATTATATCTCAATTTCTCCATCAAAATCTCTATTTAAATTATTTTCAAACTTTAAATTCATATGGACGTTATTGTTCAGGCCTTTAAAAATAAAATATTTTTGTGTGATTGGAGTTAGTAGAAAATAGTATTGCTCAAAGATCTTTAAAAATATCTCGGAACCTTAGAGCAAAATCCGATTGAAATTCTTTTGTTGTGTGCTTTAAGAAATCACGTGGCAATCTGGAATTTTCAACATAAAACAACTATAAACAAAGAATAACAATCTGTATCCCAGATAATATGTAATCGAAGGAGAATAAGTGGTAGGGAATATATACACTGAACTGTGATGACATTACCAGGTGCAATGCCAGCGTTCTATGACTTTGTTTGTCTGAGGATGATGTGGTCACGGTAGTCGGGTGGTCATGGTCTAGAATGTGTTCGGCGTTGTCAAGTTGAATGGTCGAAATCCAGTGTTACTGAAGACCAGCCTTTAAGAGAGATTTACGCACTTTAAACCTGTCGTGAATGAAAGCCCTCAAGTTCGTGCGTCGCAGAAGTTTTGAAAATGGGGTTCTCCAGCTCAGAACTCGTGGCTAACATATCATGAGCTCGAGCCTTGTGCTGAAGACCCATCCGTGTAGAGAAACCGTTGCACTTTAAATCTGTCAAAGCTCAAACGTATTCCCCTTGGTGTGGTGTGGAAGCTAGGAGTGGGGAGGTGCCAGCTCATGTGTCTTCTTCGTCTCTTGACCATGATTCAGAATTACGAGGTCCGTCACCAATAGCCCCATGTAGCTTCACAGCGTAACGAAAATTATATTCAATTCGAGTCTGAAAATGAATGATAAGCAACAGTACAGTAAAACCTGTTTTTAGGCGGTAGATAGGAACCACAGAAAAGAAACTGCACAACAAAATTGGAAATTTGATAAATATTTACATGCAACAAACGTTATAGTACGGCATAATAATGAAAAAAATTTTCATGCGGCGGAGGGACCGCATAAAAAAAGTCGCAGAAAATACATCAATTACGAAATGTATGAATAAGTGCTTTCCAAACAAAATAAATAATTAAATCATGCATGGAAACATTTTTAAAACAATTAATTTCTCATGGCATAGATGGAGAAGTTTTCAAATAGCACATACGTACTTCACTGCTACTCGTCGTAATCCAAAACGCGCATCTTATTGTTAGATGAATTGGTTCAAAATCGCTTTCGTCACTTGAAAACACAATTTCAATTGATTTACTAGCTGGCATGGTCTGGCGTTGCATGGGTTTTCACCGAGTGCATACATATGTACATTGACATAAAAAAAAAAACGTACAAAATGACAAATAAAATTCATATGAAATTGTCCTTTATATTTTTTTTGACATTTTAAACTACCTTTTTTTAAAAAAATAAATAAATAACAATAATAGTTTTATAATATTTTTCAAAAAATAATATATAGCTAATTATGTTTTATTCATTATTTTGCATATGTGTGTAAAATGTTTCATATTCAAGAAATATTTTTATAAGATGTGGTATGTATTGAAGAAATGTATTATAAAATTATATCATGTTCAGTAAAACACACAAAGGCAAAAAATATTTTGAAATTAAAATTATTTTTAAGAAATCTAACTTTAGAGAATGCTTGAAGTATCACTATAAGGCATAGAAAATTGGGCTGGAAATTAATAATGAAGCATATAATGCATGAACATTGTTTTTATTTTTATTAATTTCTAATGGGTCATTTGATGTTAATACAATTTTTTCAAATATTAATTCATTAATTAAATTTAAAAATATTAACAAACAAAAATAATAGTCCAACAGCATATATAGAAAGGAAAATCGTTCGTTGGGTCCCTGTAGTGCAATAGACTTCTAATCCAAAAGGTTGTGAGTTCGAATCCCACCTGGGATGTCCTAATTTCTGAAAATGTGATTTTTCTTTTTAACAATACTACTTTATTATGAGAATTAAATTTAATTATATAATAAATAAACACAGTAAAAAACAAACAAAAAATAGTCCGATTTGCATTGTCGGGGGACTGTTTGTAACAAACGAACACAGCATCTTACAGTGAATATATGTACACTGACAGAAAACATTACATTGGCCCCAACTCCGTGAAATTCATATACCACATTTAAAAAAATTGCACAAACATAAAATCGCTTAAAAATGGACTACTGCACAGAAACAGGTTTTACTGTATTCTACAACAGCACTATCCAAAACAGAGGCGTATAAAAAATCCGTTACTCTAGTTTTGCATTACTACCATATTTACTTGCTTATTTCGAATGATACGATTTTTAATAATAAATAATTTAAGTTCACTTTTAGATAATTACAATTTCTCTTTAAAGCTATTAATATATTTGGAAGAAATTTAAGTATGATTTAAAACAAAAATTTATATTCGTATAACAGTTCTGAAGTAAAATTTACTACGGTTAATTGACATTTTCATTAATTAAGTTGGCAAATAAATTTTAATGTACTAAGTATATCACAATAAAGTTTTTGGAAAAGAAATAATGTAATAATTCTGAGAAAATTGTAACAATTTACTTAGAGTTTATTCCTTTTTCTGTACGCCTTTTTCAATGCAAAACTTGAATCGTAAATCCATAAAAAAACAAAGTCCGTCAACGTTAATGTTCATCATGAATGAAATATAGAAGTCTGAGTACATAATTCTTTTCACTTTGTTTAAATTAAAATAATTCCAACGTCTTATATTTAATACAATTCGAAATATTCAGGAAATTACAGTTCACACAAATATAAGATTGAGGGGGGGGGGATTTAAAAATATTTTAAGCTTTAAATAATTGATGTGTGAATCTGAGAATATAAACATTATTAAAACTAAAAATTATATATTTTACTTGCCAAACGATCGTGTTTTTTTCATCTTTTAATTATACATGTCGACCTACTAGGATTTTATTTATGAAATGTTGTATTATTAGCATTCTCTATCAACCTTTTCCAAGGCTGCTTTGTAGTATAAATATTTTGCATTACAAATTCAATAAAGGAAATACAAAACAGATTTAGAAGCAATTTAATCCAATGTCAAAATTGTTTGCACAAGAGAAAGGAAAGCCAAACTATAAGAAGGACTAGTTTGAAGATCGGAGCCAAAGAGAAAAGATGGCAGTCTCGCAATTATTTTAAAATTCTGAATCATTTGACCCTGATTGCAAAAATATATGTTCCCTGTTTGCATTGAATTCCTACTTGTTGATCAATTAAGGCACCGCATTAATCAAATGATTAAAAAATGCTTCGTTTCTTCTACAGAGTTTTATTACGGTTCAGTGAAAGCATTAAAAGCTATTGTTCATTTATTATTAAATATTTTTGAAAATTAAATTCATTGTTGGGGAAAGTAGACATCTAGACAGATATAAATTAACAAAAAAAACCTACAAATTCGTACTCAAAACCCACAAAAAAAATTTTTTAACATTAAAATTCCATTTAAAATTTCAAAACTGAAAACAAATGACAACGTTAAGCCATGCAGCTGTCATTTCTAATGACTCACTGATACTGAATGTTTTATTTAAAGAACTATAAACAAAAGATATGTTTAATTATTCATCGCTTTTTTTTAAAAAAACTGTTGAAACATTGGTCAGTTTATGGGCTGATATTTTTCAAATTTAAAGGAAATGTTGTGCTTTCCTGATGAGAAATCACTGACATCAAACTTCAGTTTGATCGTAGAGACGAGAAAAAGCCTCGCGTCAATCTTCGCAAAAATACCGTCGAATATTGTCGATATTTTCAACGTCATGTGCGCATAGAAAAATTATGTGTGTTTATTATCATCATACGAAATCTTATATGATTTGAAGCTTCTATGTCAAAAGTGACTTTATTTATAAGAGATGTAAACGTTTTATCTCGCGTAAATAATTTTCCAGCACTAAGGAAGCTATCAATACTTTAATAGCGAAGTAATAAGATATTCGTATAGTGTTGTAAAGTTTCGTTGAGACAAATATTATTCGACTCGTTGCCAACTAATGGCCGCTCAAGCCAAGTGAGTAAATAAACAAGAGAAATGTAATAAAGTTGTAGAGCATTATAATTTGAAAAATTTTTAAGATGAATTTCTTAATTTTATATTTAGGCATTTGTAATTTACTATATTTTGTATTTTATGTAAACTAACTGTATTTATATTTATACTTGTAAATCTGGAAGCAATTTCTTTGTAACCTTCTTCAGTTTACCAGATTGGCAATAATCCGTATTTTGGCCTCAGACGAGTTGCAACGTTTTGGTATTAGCGCAGCTAAGCCTAATGGAATAAAAAGTTGTTCTTCAAATTCTTTGCAGCAAATTTCTATACTTTAACGTTATAGAACCAACGTTCCACAACAGTTTTCTCTGATATTAATCAGTTAAAGTTTAAGAGGGTCTTAGAACTCTCTACTGTTAGACCGAGGTCAGTATCTCGGTCATTCTGATTAATTGATTAACTTATGTTGATTGATTGTTTTAATAATGCCCTATTTCTCACCAAGTGCAAAGCATCTCACAATTTTGAACCACGATCAAGTGACGAGGGGGAAAACTCATTCATCTCACTCTCCCTACTTACTCACACAAGCTTGAAAGTTTTGTACCAGGACACATTTAACGTGCTTCACGGCAGGACTTTGGGGGCACCGGGGTTTGAATTAACGGCTTTACAGAAATCAAGCCGACCAGGAATTCGCGATAATGATCACTTGCCTGCAGTAGTCACCCATTCCAATCAAAGTCAAGCAAGGATACAAGAAAAATCACTTGGCAAAATTTCTCACCATGTGTTGAGTTCACATTACCATTCAGTTTTGATTTTATCAATGGAAAGAAATTTCTTTATACTCGGACAAGTTATTTATTATTTTGTTGTGTGTGTGTATCCCCCATAATAAGAGTCGCAAAACACTACAAAGAACTAGAAAGAAAAGGGCTCCTATATTACAAAAAACATCACAAAATTAAGAATTATTGGGAGTAAATGAATATGAGTATATATAAGGTTCACTCAAATGAAACCTGGTCAGTGCGTCTAACTTTGCATTACATGTAAGGTGGCACCACGTAATTGCGTGTGTGGTAGTACCATCTATCGGTAGAGATTCTGACGCGTGCGCAACGTTTGACGTTTCATAGCGACAGTGTGGTTTCAAGCCGAAGAGAAGGTGGTAACACACGTTATCATTCACTACCAATCATGCAGGCGAGTAAGAAGGAACAACAAGGAATGATTCGATTTTTAACGTTTGGTGGCCGTAAAATGCATCGATGGATGAAGGCTGTGTATGGTGAGTACAGTCTGTGCCATTCAAGTGTTGTGGAATGGCGCCAAAGATTCCTTGTGAGGCACGAGTTACTGGAAGACGATGCTCGACCTGAACATGCTCCTCGTGTCACCACACCGAAAATGATTGCGGAAGTAAATGCTTTAGTCTTAGACAACCGCAGAATCCCCGTGGACGGGATCCATCGGTTACTGGGTATTAGCGTGACTACCACTTACACCATAATGCATCAACACTTGACCTTTCAAAAAAAAATGCGCAGTGGATTCCTCACCAACTGACCGCCGAAAAGCACAATACTCGAATGGCGCTGTCTTTGAGTCATCTGCAAAGTTATCATGAAGAGGAATACGGCTTTCTGTCGCGAATTGTCTCTGGTGACGAAACATGGCGTCACCATTTTGAGCCGGAAACTAAGTGTCAGAGCAAGCAGTGGAAAAGTGCGACTTCACTACCTCCAAAGAAATCAAAAAGGCCGTGCACACCAGTTCTGGTAAGGTCATGATGTCTTTTTTTTACCTCAAGAGCACACTGCTTGTCGAGTTCCTGGAACGGGGAACCACCATCAATGCCCTGCGTTATCAAGCCACTTTACAGAACCTTAGACGAACTATTAACGCCCGGGTCAATGGCGTTATTCTTCTGCATGATAATGCCCACCCACATACAGCCAATGTGGTGAAGATGACATTTCAGTTGTTTCGGTGGGAAACGCTGGAACATCCACCGTACAGTCCAGACCTTTCACCATGTGATTTTCATGTTTTGGACCTTTAAAACGAGCTATTCACAGACATCGATACACAACCGACAGCAAAGTGTGTGACTGGGTCCAGGCCTGGATCCAACGGCAGCCTACTAGCTTCTTCAAAGATTGAATATCGACTGACTAGTCTGGCAATGAAATAATTGTGCCAACAGTTTTGGCGACTATTTTTGAGTATGTGTACTGTGTATAACTACATTTTTGAGTTAATAAAATTGTCACCGTTACTTTCCACTAGTGACCGGGTTTTATTTGAATGCCCCTTATATTATGTGTATTAGCATTAGAACATGTCATTTACATACTTCTCATTCATTATTTTGTGATACTCATTCGCATTTTTAATGTCTTTAATTTTATGCGAATTTTAATCTGATCAAAATTCTACTTGTTTTGAGGCCAAGTTAATATTTGCCAAATAATGAAAATATGCAAAAACTTAAGCAAGCATATCCTAGTTTAATACATAACGGCTTTCTTGGATGCAGGCTTTAGAAGCTATTTATGTTTAGAATTGTACTGTTACTTAAAATTAAGAATACAGTACATAAAAAGATAAAATCCTGTTATTTTTAGAATTATTAAGTTAATAAAATCTTTTTATAGTTTTAATACATGAAAATATGATGATTTTCTTTATTGTAATTAGGTTTCAATTATTTTTAAAAATGCAATAAATTAATAAGTAAGTAAAAATGTTAAATATAAATCCAAAATACGCTGTTAACAAATTATAAGACCATTTGTGTATAAAAAATATATAATTTAATTTGATATAAATCCAACATTTTTTTTCTGATAATCCAAACACTGTTTTTCATTGGAATGATCAAATGGTTAAGATCAGTGTCTGAAATAATGCGTCATTCTTTTATAATGGCTTCTTCCAGTTCACTGGCAGATGATGTTTATTATTGGTTAAACCCAAAGGTTTCTCACGGGGTTCAATTCTGGATTTCAATTTGGCTGTATTTTAAAAAGACAAAACTTTTCCCCCTTCTTTACATATTTTTTGAGCGAATACAGATGTATGCTAAGAAGCATTATCCTTCTGAAACATCCACCAAGAATTAACCTCTTGCGTACCAGACTGCGCTTTCTAGTATGCCTAGAAATCCCAGACTTCTGGGAAAACTGACCTTGACGTCACGACGCGCATTTCCTTTTTGATGCTGACTAAGGCACACGTTCGTTCGTATTTCGTTTTGCTTTATAAAGTTTGTTTTTTGTTCATTTTTACTTTTTCTTGTCAATATGCCACCGTCGTCGGATTTCAACGAAACTGATATTAACTAAGAATATTTGCCGGAAGGATGAATACGACTGATACTGATTTACCTATTTGTGATGAAAAAGATGAAGAAATGGAACAAAAATGACAATACACTTATGTAAAGCATGTGAAAATGCTTTTTGTTCCAAGGAATATTTCAAGCAATTTCACAAAAACTTGTAATTTTAATTTTAATTTTCTTATTTTTTTAAAGAATTTGTAATTTTACACAATCCCAATAAATGTACCTTATAATGTTTCCTGTGCTGGTTACACTGGTTGTACATCTAAATAAGCCATGTATTCACATGAGGAATAGGATTTTGCCTTATACATAGTATGTATTCACTAGTGGTTGCATGGTACTCAAGGAGTTAACATCACCTAATATAATATTCAATCATATCAAATTATCATACAGCATAGCTTGATATTGTATAAAGTCTATACGTCCCAAAATTTTCTGTAAATCGCACAATTCATTATGATTACAGAGGTTCCTCGAATATTGCTACTGGTCTTTCTTCTCCTTGTCGACTGAAAGTTCTTTCGTTTCCTTCGTCAAGTTATTCCAATACTGCCTTCGGCCTTCGGAACGGTCAAGGTTAAATTTCTTTTCATTAAGGTATCCGACTACATGCGACAACTTTTTTTTATGTGTAACATCTTTCCTCATCAATCCTTGTGTTAATTAAATAAAATTTTCATTAAAGATATAATTATTCCATAAAAAATTATTTCCAATCATACTCGATTCATTTTTTTCAGAATTTAAGTTGCTATTGCGAATTTACCACGATAACATGTCAGATGTTACACATCGTATGAGACTACTGTAAGACTCGTTTCTTTTTTTGTAATGTGCTCCAGGGAGCAAAAATCGCAATTTTCATGAATGATATCAAACATAGAGCTTCTTTTTCAATTCCTACTCTATTAGCTCACTTTCTCTCTATATTTATCTTTTTTTTTAAAAAAAAGA
This sequence comes from Trichonephila clavata, assembly GCA_019973975.1. Classification (NCBI taxonomy): domain Eukaryota; kingdom Metazoa; phylum Arthropoda; class Arachnida; order Araneae; family Nephilidae; genus Trichonephila; species Trichonephila clavata. The sequence continues at coordinate 16,887 of BMAO01005764.1, forward strand.
AATGGAGATATGGGGATTTTTTTTGGTTGTTTTAGATTTGTTGTACATTTTAAGAAAAATATACTAAAATTAAGAAGGGAAAAAGAAATTATTATTACTAAAATGGGAAAAAATGGGTAAAAATATACAAAGAATAACGTAAACGCGGCCCATTCTGTACTAAAAGTTTATAAACAAATTTTCAATTTCTCAATTCTGATACATTGCTATGTTATTCCTTTTTGAAATGACCTTCAGGATAAGAGATATTTTCTTTTTTACAAAAACTAGAGCACTTTATCATTGTTATTATGTGAAATTGCTTAAAAAAACAGTGATTATATTCATATAAGGGGCTGTAAATTTTTTAATAAAACGGTGATTGGTAAATTTGAAGGGTAAACCATTTCTACTATTATACAGAACATACACAAAAAATTTCACAGTTAATTATTTTCAAAACTTTTTTAGCGATCACTGGCCCGTTTGAGCATTTTCAAAAGAACACATTTCGAGTAAAACGCGTTTTAAAATATGACATATATACATCTTGCGTAAAGTAATGGCATCTGCTTTTACTAAAACACTTGTAGTTTTTGTTCTAGTGAACGGAAAATAATAAACTTGGTATTTTTATAAAGCTAATAAGATGGTTTATAAAATAAAATCATAAAAAAGTGTCAATTTTTGGCAAAATACACAATTTTAGGGGAGTCGGATACCTTAAGAAGTATAATTTGATTCTACTCATTGTTCTATGAAGTGAATTTTTACCCGATTTCATTTTTCTTCTCGATGAAACGCTTAGAAATTTTACGATTGAGATATTTTATTTTCAGCTGATCATCGAAAATTTTGTCGATATGTGTCATCATAATCATTTTCCTCTCAGATCGTGTTTCTTTTGTTTGAAAGATATTTTCAAATTGCGACCTCATGAATGGCAGTTTTAAAACGGTTCATCAACTTTTAGCTACTTTTCTTTCCGATCTACCAATGGTCACGGTTGTCGAGTGGTCATGGGTGCGAATTAGTGGTCAGCCATTGTCATGTTGCGTTTTCGAATCCTAGGGGGCCAATAAAGATTCATCGTGTACGATGAAATTGATGTACGATAAATCTGTCAAGGCGCCAAGTCTTCATATTGGTAGTGTTTAAGTTTGCAAGGCCCCAACTCAGGTGTTTATACATAAATCAAAATTATGGGGTTCGTCCACAATAGCTCTCGAGGGGTTTCACAGTTCAAAGTTAAACTAATAAAACTTCAGATTTACCAGTATTTTTATGAAATAGAATTTTTCTGCTTTCGAATCAAATAACTCTTTAGCCGGTAGCGTGTCCAGATAAATCTCGGATAATGCAATCAAAGCCTGTACCTTTGATTCTCATGTAACTCTCTTTCAAGATATACTAATGTATACGCATTAGAATAGTTATGATGTGGTGTATAACATTCTAATTTTCTAAGGCGGTCTTATAATTTTTTAACGAACACCTCATTTAAATTTTAGAAAATTGTATAGATTTTAATAAAATTTTAATTTTTTAAGTTGTAATTAATACAAAAAGTATATCTCACGGTCAGTTTTAAATGCACTCTATAAATTTGCATTTTATATATTCTTCTTCAGAAAAGCACCAAATGCATAAGGGGTCTTATAGTTTCTTAAAGCACCGTGTTGTCAATCAATGTCAGAGAAAATAATCGGGAGTAACGTCAACTATTAATGTCACGCAGATATTGCTTTAAAAGTAACAAATTTAAACTTTCCATAACTTTGCTAATCGTTTGGTTTTGTAAAGTATATAATTCTGTTCTGCTCCCATGAAGTGAGGTTTATTTTTATTTTCTTCTCAAGAGCTGAAAATATCGTGAAATTAATTAATTAAAAATAATTATTTTAGTATTAATATACAGGGTATCCCAAAAATTGAGTTCATACACTACACATCTAGATTCCTCTTGGGAGTAAGTAGAAATTTTCCAAAAAATTTTACTAGTACAATACATATCTTTCGGGAAATATGAGAAAAACAATGATGTCACAGCCGTATTGGACACATAAACAGCAGTATTTTCAAAAATTTATAAAGGAAGATGCTCAAAGTGTTCACGGTATATGGAGGCAGGCTTGAGCGCACCATGGAATGGATGAGTGCGCATATCGCCGCAGTGTGGTGTCCATTGAAGTTCAAGCAGAATGCAGACGAACTAAGTCTGTTTCTGTAACCTCTGCGTCTCCTAAAACCAATTCCTTGAGATGTTCCTATAGGGGGTAAAACCCTATGGTGGGAGATCTGGTGATCATGGTGGCCATAGAACTTGACCTTTAAGTCCGATTCTGTGGCCAGAGTATGCCATGTACAGCCAATCACGCACAGAAAGGAGGCGGAGCCCCATCATGATGCTTCATGTATCATCATTCATTCCTAATCATTTACCATATTTTCTCATAAACTATGAATCATACAGGTACAGTTCTTTGGGCATTTTTTATGTACTTTTTTATTTACACGAATTTTGGGTAACTCATCCTATTTTTAATTAGTCTTGACCTCCCATCACTCCAGAGATAAACATCTATTGTTAAAGGAACAACTTTTAAAAACGAGTCGCAGATAAATAAAGTTCATATCGACATATTTTTTAGAATCCATATTAAATTTACAGTAGAGTAATAATCTATACATAACATATAAAATATAACATCCTTTTCTGTGACTGCCCATCTTAATTGAAAATAACTTTAAATATCCCATTTAAAATTAACATCAAACACACCATTCTAATTCTTATGAATGTTGTTTAACAAATAAATGATAGTAATAAATGATAAGCATAAATAGAAACAACCAATCTTTCTTTTGTATAGAAATGTATAAAAATAGAAATAAAATTTAAAAAACAAATATTTCTTTTATATAGAAATATATAAAATAGAAATAAAATAAAAAAAACAATATTTCTTTTGTATAGAAATATATATAAAAAACATGTTAAAAAATTCTTAGAAAATGAAGAAATACAATTACAAATTTTTTTAAAATTAAAAATTTTAATATCTTAAATTACTGTTAGATAAATTTTATTTATTTATTTTTTGGTATAAGGAAAGAAAAAAAAATCCAGAAAAATACTTTACATAAAACGATGCAAATTTAATTATTATTTTATTTAGCTAATCCTAATTTACTAGCAAGTCAAAATTCACTAAGCAAACTTAATTGCATAAGTTATTATAATCAATAGGATAGTATAATGATTTTAGCTAACTTAAAACAAAGTGCAATCAATCTTCTTAGTTTCAAATTTTAAGCCGATTACGGTGATCTCGATAATTAGTTTTAAAAGCCGTGACATTTCTAGCCTTTTTTGAGCATCTCTAGCCTAATTTGTCATCAATAAGCGTAAACTCTTAATCCGCAACTAACACACTCTAAAATGTCTATTTTTAATTTTTTTTTTTTTTTTAAAAAGACTTAGTCCTAAATTATGACTTTGAAATCTGTAATATAAAACATCATCATGTGATGTAATTTGAAAATAGCTATCTTTTTTTAAACTTTATTTTTATCTTAATTTTTAAACTTTTCTTCTTTTGTAATGCTTGCTTGACTAAAGATGTAGGAGGATTGGAAGGAACACTAGCCGTAGTTCACCAAAATAATCTAATTTATTCCCAATATTAATCACCACACAAATTCAATCGATCCAGTCTAAGAGATGCCCCCAATTAATCACAATGCTGACAATAAACGAGGTAAGCGAGGTATGAGAAAACTTTAATACTAACCACATTTACTCAAGGCGATAACTTTGACTTCTTAGCTATTTATTCTGGATTTAATCTCAGTGACAATTCTTCACCTTAAGTAATTTAATTATCAAATATTAACTATCCGCGATTCACATTCAATCTCTGCTCCGATTGCTCTCTTATATATATATATCTATTATCGCTCACTCTAACCTGAAAACCTAGACTATATATAGTAGTCTCATTTTACATCATCACGTCTTCTTCTTCGAAAAGAAGTTTTATAATAAAATAATTTTTAAAGACCAGAAATTCCCCCGAAGGACTATTAGTAGAAGGAACTCAGATAGGACCGTTACACATTTAATAATTAATATTTAATTTCCTTTAAACTATATTAAAACGGTTTTTAGGACGTATAGTATTATTTTGTTAGTACTTATTTCATTTTACACGTTGAATTAAAATTTAATTAACGTAAATATATAAATAAACATTCGAAAAATACATGAAGAATATCCTAAGTATATAAGCGAAGTCTCAAAAATGAATTTAAAATATTATAGTTGAAAGAAAAAAAATTGTTTTATGAGAAGGGGGTGGGTTCACGAAACAGGATCTGTATCTCAGTAATGTTAAAAATAGGTATTTTTAATAAACATTCGATTGAATAAAAATCTCCAATTTTTTTACTAAATATTCTTTGAACCATAATACATACTTAATCAGAGATTTTATGGACAGAATGTCTAGTTATTTTTAAAAAAATATTTTTTGCACAAATCTGTTTTTATTCAAAAACAGTGAAATTTCATGATGTTTAATGATATAAATTAAGTCAGAATATTTTTTGAAAAAATCCCTCGATTAAAGTATGTATTAGAGTGTAATTATTAAATATGCAAAGTTATAAGCTGTTAAATGCAGTAGTTTGGGAACAAATGTTCCTGATATGGTAAAAATGCAAGTTTTGAGAAAAATATATTGTAGTAATGTATTTATAGACTTTGAAAATGGTAAAACATTTTCAAAAAATTATTAAAAATACTTCTACTTCCCTTAGAATTATAATTTTTGCACCATTAGAAGCGTAGAAATTCATATTTTATTAAAATGGGGAAAGTGAAAAATGTGTTTGGGGACCGAAATTCATGAACCTAAACGAAAAAGTGGAAGATGTAAAATATTTCATTTGATTTGATACCTCAGAGAGTTTTGTATTTCATTCAAAAGAGCTGATTTAAGTATTTTAATAGTTTATTATTAAAACTTAACTGATAAATCTAGCGTAGTAAATGGTTGAAATTTACATATATCAGAGATTCTAAACTACTGTTCCACCAAATTATAGAAATTTGTCGGCAAATTTTTTAAAAATTATTAATTATAATTAAAAAATAAAATCCAGAACCGAATCTTTCGTCCGTTTTATAGAAATAAACTAAGGTATATTTAACTTATCCTTTCCTGAAAGGATGGATATCAAAAAATTTAATTGGATTCGTAATTCCTTTGTGATAACGGATATGTGATGACGGATGAATTAACTTTGAATGAAGAGGAAAAACTAATTTCGCTCTGTAATAATGGAGATTTAATTTCAAAACATTTGGAAGAGTCAATTAGTTTATTTTGTATTAAGGTATCCGACTCATTGCGATATATATATTTTTTTAAATGGAGATATGGAGATTTTTTTGTTATTTTTAGATTTGTTTAGTGCATTTTAAGAAAAATATGCTAAAATTAAGAAGAGAAAAAGAAATTATTATTCTAAAACAGGAAAAAATAGGTAAAAATTGACAAAAAATAGCATAAACGCGGCCATTCTGTACCAAAGGTTTATGAAGAAATTTTCAATTTTTTCATTCTAATGTGTTGCTATGTTATTCATTTTTAAAATGACCTTCAGGACAAGAGATATTTTCTTTTTTAAAAAAACTAGAGCACTTTATCTCAGTTATTATATGAAATTTTTTAAAAAAACAGTGATTATACTCACATAAGGGACAGTAAATTTTGTAATAAAGCAGTGCTTGATAAATCTGAATATCAAAATATTTCTACTATTATACAGAACATACGCAAAAAAATTCAGTTAATTATTTTCAAAACTTTTTTAGCAATCGCTTGCCCCATTTGAGTATTTTCAAAAAAGCATATTTCGAGTAAAACGCGTTTTAAAGTATGACATCTTGCTTAAAGTAATGGCTTCTGCTTTTACTAAAACACTTGTAGTTTTTGTTCTAGAGAACGGAAAATGATAAACTTGGTATTTTTATAAAGCTAATAAGATGGCGTATAAGATAAAATCATAAAAAAAATTGTCATTTTTTGGCAAAATTCACAATTTTAGGGAGTCGGATACCTTAAAATTAAAGTTGATTATCTTATTATAGCTTTAGGATATTGCTACAATTTTCTACATTCTATTTGCTTGAATTCGAATTTGCAGCATAACAACTATAAAAATAAAAAACTGATTGAGACTTTGAAATGTAGATGTCGAAATGGTAGAGGCATTACCATTTTTACTACAAAATATCAACGAAATTATCAAAAACCATCAGCTCAAAGTCCGCATCAAATATATTTTATAATTAATTTGTAATTAATTGCTCAATAAACATTTTATTGTCTTTGTCGTACATATTATTTCCTTTACCATTAAAATTATTATTATAAACTATTTTACATAGTGTATAATAGATAAATAAAATTCTGTTAAACTTATTTTATTGTTAATGTGCCTTTAAATTCAGAAATTGCTAAAAGTGTACCACAACAATAAAAGAAAACAAAGATTGAGAACCACTGACATAAACATATATAGAGAAAAGACTGAAATTTATTTTAATTTTACAAACTAAGAGTGAATTCATCATAATGTACTTGAAGAGAACAATATTAATGCTTGGAAAGACTCAGTGCTTTCAAATATTCTGTACTCTGCCAAATACTTTATATTTTAATAAGTTATTCAACAAAAGAATTATCTACACAGAGTTATTATAAAATCTTTAAGTCTCGGTCTATTTACTCTGATGGATAATAAATCCTTGGTGAAGAATATACTGAAGTAAAAAAATCAAGTGATAAATTATCCCAGGTAGCATCACATGTATCTGGTTCAACAGCAGGTTCTCGATAAATCATCAATTAAATTACTTATCCGTATCTTTTCTAAAAGGAAAAAAACTAATTTAAATGTGTTCACGTACAGAAGTGTTTACTGTAATAAATGTGAATGGTTGTATGTAATATAGTATTAGGCTATTTAAAGCGCGTTACGAAAAAAATATATAGCTATTGTGCACTGTTAAGGATACTAACAATTTATAAATAAAAACAAAAGATAAATAGATGATCACAAAAATAAAATTCTTTAAATATTTAAATTTGTTCAATTATAAATATTTACTTTTTGCACAATGTAATGGAAATACGTTATTTAAAAGATAAATCAGATATAATGTCTCAGTACCTTCGAAAATCAATTTCTACCAAACACAAGGAGAAATTTGTATTTAGCGTAATTATTATGTAATTTTTTTACATACTGTCAGATATATAGGCAAAACAAATTAACCGCATCTTGAGATAAGCAGAATACCCTAAAGAGGGGGAGGGGGGGGGGAACTGTACCGATTATAAAATTGAAGTTTGCAATCTGGATACTATCCAAAATTTAAACCGATTTATTCCAAGTTAAATATGAAAAAAATAACTATTGTAATTTTGACAATTCCTCTTCAGGGAACAGTGCAGTTCACTACGTCAAACCCCGATGTGGTGTTATATACAAAACTAAAATCTAATACATTTTTTTTAAAAAAAAATTACTTTGTTACACATTTTTAAGGTATCCGACTACCCTAAAACTGTGAATTTTGTCAAAAATTGACAAATTTTTCTATGAGTATACTTTATAGGTCAGCCATTGTATTAGCTTTATAAAAAATACCAAGTTTATTATTTTCCGTTCCGTTCCCTAGAACAAAAACTATGAGTGTTTTAGTAAAAAAAAGCAGATGCCATTACTTTAAGCAAGATGTTATACTCGCGTTTTACTCGAAATGTGTTTTTTTTTAAATTTTCAAACGGAGACAGAGATTGCTCAAAAAGTTTTAAAAAGAATTAACTCTAATTTTTGTGTATGTTCTGCATAATAGTGGAAGTGTTTAACGTTCAGATTTATCAATCACTGTTTTATTACAAAACTTACAGAACCTTATGTTAATAAATACTGTTTTCTTAAGCAACTTCATAATATCTAAGATAAAGTGCTCTAGTGTTTGTAAAATTAAAATATCGCTTATCCTGCAGGTCATTTCAAAATGAATAACATAGAAACACATCAGAATTGAAAAACTGAAAATTTGTTCATAAACTTTTGGTACAGAATGGGCCGAGCTTATGTTATTTTTTGTAAATATTTACCCATTTGTTTCCCATTTTAGTAATAAAAATTTCTTTTTCTCTTCTTCTTTAGCCTATTTTCTTAAAATGTACTAAACAAGTCTAAAAACAACAAAAAATCCCCATATCTCCATTTTTCAACAAAAAAAAATGATGTCGCAAGTAGTCGGCTAGCTGTTAAAATTTGCAACATCAGGAAGGAAGCAAATAAAAAATCTTTATTTATAGTACGTAAACAGAAAAGTAGGAAAAACATGGCTAAATTTGTAAGCATTTTGAGAGTATACAGGCTCTAAAATTAGTACACAAAGTTGCTGCCACCTCTGAAGCCAAAATAGCTTAATACAGCTATGCATCGAGTCGAACTAAGTTACGATGACAGATACAAGAAAGTCATTCCATGTTAAACTGCTGTTTGTAAAAAATGCAACACCGTGAAGGAATCATCAGAATTAAATGAATAATGCACAAACGACTTAAAAAGTACAAATAAATGAAGAAATTTTCAAAAATCAATATTAATGTCCGAAATCAGTATTTGTGTAGCCACCACGAGCTGCCATAAGTGTTGCTATACGACGTGGCATGGAGTCAAACATATTTTGAATGTCTGCTTGTGGAAGAGAATTCCATATTGCTTGTATTCGCAGCAAAGTTCGTCTTTTGAAGCTGCAGGTTGCAGATCACGAGCGAGAAGCCGACCAACCAAATCCACACGTGCTCAATAAGCGACATATCGGCGAAAAGTAGGCCAAGGAAAAAGTTACACGTGTTGGGCTGAACAGAAGTCTCGAACAGTCTTTGCAACATGTGGGCGTGCATTATCCTGCTGAAGGATAGCTCCAGGGGTACCTGAAGGAAGGAAACGACTTTGGGCTGTAGCACTTCACTAACGTATCTGTTGGTATTGAGATTACCCTCAATTCGTAGCAAATTGGATCGTCCATGATACGAAATCGCACCCCAAACCATAAACTGCGGGGGTTAGGCCACTACGTCGTTCGATGACGCTCTCTAGAAGGCAGTGTTCACTGGCATAGAGTCTAACACGAATACGGCCATAATAGTCTCACAAATTGAAGCGTGATTCATCTGAAAAGACAACTTGGTGCCGATCAGCTTGCCAGGCTCTGTGCTGAAGATCCCATTGCAGACGCAGCTGTCGATGGTTAGCCATGAGGGGATCCTGTATAAAGGAACCCTTGTATGCTATCCACGGTGCAGCAGACGTCGACGAATTGACGAAGCCGACATTAGTACACCTGTAGCAGTAGACCAACGTGCTGCCAACTGCCTGGAGATAGCTATACGGTCATTCCCTGCCATGTGGTGTAGGTGTCGATCGTCGCGTGCTGACGTCACCTTCCGTCGTCCACTGCCAGTTTTTCGAGTTGTTCGGTGCACGTCGGTCTACTGCTTCCAAACTCGCATCACTGTGGAACTCTTCCGCTGCACACGAGCTCCTATTGCGCGAAAGGAAAATCCTCTTTCTCGAAGGCTGATAAACCTCCTTCAATCAACTCCGTAAATTATTGGAATTTCTCCTTATTTCATCGTGGAGGCATACTTAAGTCTCACTAAGCGTTCACCACTAACAAATAATCATTAACTATTTTCAACGTCCCACTACAGTCCTCTATTTATACGCTTTCAGCATCAGTTCAGAGGGTGGCTCTGAAACTTTGCTATTTTACGTAACATCCTATAATTGATATTTGCTGCAAAGTTCATTTAATTCTGATCATTCCTTCATGGTGTTGCATTTTTTACAAACAGCAGTGTACTTCAAATCTATGTCCACTTCATTAAAAGTAGTGGCTGGAGAACGATGGCGGCTCAGACACTTAGCAACCATGATCAGGTATTTGCAATGTGTGAGAAATCTAGAGAGCGTGCTGGCCAGGAGAACAGTCGAATAACTTCAGTATCAAAGTAGGTCAGGACACGATGGGCATCATACGGTATGTCATTATCTTGTTGAAAGATGACTTCTCTGGGGTATCGAAGCCTTAAAATCTGAAAACGCATTGTGGGTTGCTTCGATTACCGACGACGTGAACAACGCGAACCTAGCCATCATAGCAGGTGCATATCTCGCAAGACGATATCGAATGCAAGCAGACCATGTGCATTTTTTCTGGTGAATCCAGACATGAAAATGACCATCGTAATGATGCACTCAAAACCGGTATTCGACTGAAAAGACAAGGTGGTGTCACTTCTGTATGCAGTTTCATCGTTGGGCGCACCATTGTCACCATGAGTCTATATGCTATAGTCTCAAGGGAAGCCTCGATAATGGTCACTGCCTTGCAGACAGTCCATTCTGCTCCAGGCATCATCGCATTGTCTGTGGGGATAATTGTACTGCAAGCAAGCGCACTTCCTGACTCAAGATCTTGGATGTGGCTGTATAGTCCTACAAAACCAACCTGAAACCTACCTCCTCGGACGTTAGGGCTAGTGTTATGACGTTTAATAGGTTCTCCTCTTCCATACTCGCATGGCCGTCATTGGATTTCGGCTAGTGCGAGTAGCAATATAAGGAACTCTCAAGATGCCTAAATCCAACTTCTATCAAATCCCAACAAGGTTAGTAGCCCTTTCTCCTTTTTATATGAAGCGTAACAAGATCTTCTCACAAACAACCAACATTCAGATGCGATTTCCGAATGAGAAATCCGCTGTATAGTTTTCCTTTATATAGAGTTGGAGAAGCCGTTTCTCTCTCTAACGTCCTTCGATTGCGCGTAGATGTTAATCCTTTCATATCCAGCATCATATTTCTTTAACACGAATCGGATGTTTTTATCATTCCTCCTTCATCGTATTGCAGTTTTAACGGCTAGCAGTGCATTAAAAGAATGTAAATTATAAGAAATTTTAGAGTAGCATGCATTTGAATCTGTTTGATGCAATGATGTAAAAGAAAAATTTGTTTGGATTTGGGAGAAACAAATTGCTGCTCTATAACAAGCTATTTCACACACGCGCATTTGTAATTCATTACTATTATTTCTAACTACACGAGTCACAATTGTAGCAATTGTTTTTTGTTCAATAAGGAATTTTGTTATTACGCAATTTTTAAATAAATTAACTTCCTTTGATATATATAAATGTAACTTTTACATATAGAAATTACATATTTGTATACAATTTAAAAAGTATTATTTATTTTAAAAAAAGATGTCTTTTTTTCATCACTTTTTTGTTATTTGAAAAGATTTACAAGAAACAAAATAATTTATGGATACTAGTAAGTATAAAAGCATATTATATATTAATATATACTATCTTATGTATCTAAAGGCTGTGCCGGTTTATCCATTGGGCGCTTCGGGCACATATGTTTGTGAGTAAATTTCTTACATTATAACGACTTTTTATTTTTAATGTGTATTTCCATCATTTATACCATTTGAATTAATTATAGTCATTATTATCTTGATTCTACAATTTCATGGTCTTTTTTGTATCCTCTTATTAATAATGTTACATAATTCTATTCTTGTGAAATTTGGGCTCTTATGAGAAAAAGCGCAATAAATCGTTAAATTATTTTTAATTTTAGGAAAAAGTTAAAAGTCACCGGAAATGTTTGAATATACCTCACTTTACTACATATATAGCTATTAATTATCTTTCAAAATGCTCTCCTGAAAGTAGTTGACTTACGCTTTTTTCATAATATATGTCGTATATAAGCATATATGATACGGGTGTGCATATATTCAATTTATGTATTTAACTACGTTTAAAATTCCTTATTATTGTATTCAAATCTGTATATATATAGCTTTATTGAAAATAAGAATTTCTAATTCTGTACAAAATCTGAAGTAACGGTATCTATGAGTATGTAGAACGCAATGTTCGGCGAGTCCTAAACAATATACAAAAAAAAGTATAAAAGAAGTTTTATACAACATTGAGTAAAAAAAAAGGAAGCACTTCGGAAAAAAACACTAAGAACAATTTTTTCCCTGAAATTTTCAACGCATAAATAAAATTTTTGTGAAGCGTTTTGTGGAAGTAATCATATGGAATTTAGTATCCCTACTTTTTTAAAATTATATACAGAATAATGAATGTACAAAAAAATTACTTGAAAAGGGTTTCCTTTTAAAAAGTCATGAATGGGGGAAATTAAAGAAACGTGAACGCATGTTGGAATAAATGGAGCAATTTTAAATTACATACTGAACTAAAATTTTACCCACGGAATGCTTTACCAGCTTTAAAAGAGAAATAATTCGTCATAAGATGGCGCCACTATTTTTCATTCAATTGGAAATATGGAATGTGTTCGTGTGAGGGGATGGCAGAATATTTAGAGATAGAAAATATTTTATAATCCACAAAGAACTACCAAGTAACTATGAAATTAAATTGTGTTCTATCAAATTGACGCAGAATATTGAATGCTGAAGGAATAATTATAAATCATCGAGAAGAACTTATCGCAAATACATTATTTAGAAAATACAGATATCTCTTTGTTTATTAAATACTTTACAGTAGTTTTTCCCTCCTACCCGGGTTTCCTTATCACATCCTTCGTTTTTTGAATTATGGTAAGGTTACGAATAATATATATACATATATAAATAAAAACTTTTAAAAATAAGCATCGAGTTTGTGCAATGATTTTAATTTGAAACTATCAACTGCATTTAAAAAAACACAAGGACTAATATGACTGAACTCGTAACTATGAAAAGCGTTTCAAATAACGAGATTGGCGTCGGAGTAGGGTCTATTCTTCTAAATATGAATTTCAGTTTGAATCCCTACAGGTTAAAAAGCAAATTCTGGCAACATGGCATGTCTTTACAGGAATTAGGACTTGACTGAATGTCAATGGAAGAAGCTTGGAGGCCACGGTAACAGGTGGTCAAAGGCAGGACTTGTGGCCGGTGATCCATGAGTACGAGTCAAGTGTCGCTGAAGACCAGCCGTGTGAAGGAGCTGATGCACGTTGAATCTGTCGGGGCTCAAACAATCTCCGTTGGTGTGGTGTGGAAGTTAGGAGAGGGTGGTGCCAGTTCAGGTGTCATCCTCGTCACTTACCCTGGTTCAAACTTATGAGGTCCGTTGCTAAAAGCCCTAGTGAAGTTGAATAGGGCGACGTTAATATTCTCACCTCTCACTCTCTGGACAAGAGCATGTAACCATGACTTTAAGCTTCCACAGTAGCTTAACACTAAAGGAATAGTTTTGGTTGATTATTTATTTTAAAATAGTTACTACCATTAAAAGGTACTCCCATTGGGTGGGTTTCGAGAGGGGGTGTCAGATCAGGTGTTGTCCGTTGTCGCTTGACCTGGTTCAAAATAACGAGGCCCGTGCCAGTAGCCCCCGTGTTTCTTTATAGTGCAACGTTATTGCAACTCTCACTCTCATATAGCTTATTTGAAAGGTAACACATTATAATAGAAGACCATTTGGAAGGATGTGTGTGATCCTTCGCTTGATACCTTTGTAGAATTTTATCACAGTAATTTGAACTCGCTGAAATAAGCTTTTTTTCGTAGTGAAAACGAGGATAGTTAAACCAAAAGCTTTAAATTGATGCTAAAACATTATCCCGAAAGAAGTATTTTATTTTAGCCAAAAATTTAAATACAGTGTTATGCATGGTATGCTAGAGCTTAGTTAAACGAGACATCACAACAAAGAGTTCAACATTTCTAGAGGTTTCTTTAACAAAAATTGGTCCAAGAATTTAGATGATCACTCTTAATTGATTTCGTTGGTTCTAAGAAAAACAGTTTATAAATTTAAATATTTGATTTTGATGTAAAGAAAAATATCTCCCAGTATATATACAGAGTGTCCAAAAAATAGTACTCAAACTCTGCACTGCTATATTCCTCTTTGAGAGTATATAAGAAATGTCCAAATAACTGTACTTGAAAGATACACAGTTTACGAGAAAAATATAAAAACAAAAACAAAGTTGGACGTCAAAGCCGCATTGGACACATTAACAGCAATATTTGTAAATATTTAAAAGGGTAGATGTTCAAAATGTTCGCTGTGCATATCGAGGCAGACCCTAGAGCGCCATGGAATGGATTACACACATTGCAGCCAGTATTGGATTAAGCGGCATGGAGGCCCCTAGGTTTTTAAATTCTCGGGGCCCTGTAGGTTGCTTATGGAGCACTATACGCTCAAAACAGAACATGCTCTAGTGGGCCCCTAAAAACCGTGGGGCCCATAGGCTATTGCCTACTCCGCCCAATGAGTAATCCGGCACTGGTTACAGCAGTGTTGTGTCCACCGAAGTACAAGCAGCATGAAGATGAGCAAC
>BMAO01005765.1:0-202077 GCA_019973975.1 Trichonephila clavata
TAATAAGTATTAAAGCCTATCAACTATGCTCTGCTTTGGTTAAAAAAATTTAACAAATTTACACATATTAACAAAAGATCTTTAGAGGAAATTGAAAACATTAATTATTTAAATCAAGAAAAATGTTTCATTAAATGAAGCGACAGCTGGAATGTTAGTATCTTAAATTATAATCTGCCGATCATAAGGAGTATAAATTCATTTTTGATATAAAATATTTTCTGTAGAATTATAAATTGAATTTGCTACTTCACACAAACTGGAGTTGATATTTTTACAGGTTCTGAGGAAAGTAAGTAAATTTGAAAATAAAATTACGATACGAAGTATAACGAACTATCTGAAACTTTATCTCGACTACACATTAGTATAAAAAAGGTCTTCGAAAATAATGAATGGGTAAATATTGTTGAACTCTTAATTAATTCCATATTTTTTAGAAAACATAAAGCTAAAGTAAAACATCTAGCTTGCACAATTTATTCATATTAAATTTAACAAAACAGTAAATTTAATTTTAGCCGTCGCCAAAGGTCGTTTTTACTTTGCTTATTGTTCAGTTCATAATCAATAGCAAAACAAAACTATAAGTGTAATACAGTTTTATCTTATATGTAAATAAGTATATACCAAAAAAAGTTTTTTTTTTCTTTTTTTTATTTTTTCCTTCTGTCAAATAAATTAATTGTTTTTTTCTAGATATAGGTCTTGATAATTTATATTTTATATAAGTAATATTAAATAAATATATAAGTTTTACTTTTAATATTCATGATTATAAATATATGATTTAATAAACAGATTCGTTTTAATGAACACATTTTCAAACATTTGCGAAATGGAGAAGATAAGATTGGAAAATAAAAATTGAAAAATATGTATTTTAAAGTTTACCTTTTTATGTTTTTTAAGAGTATAACAAGTAAAGTATTAGTATATATTCAACATCAAATAGTTTTAAATGAAATGAATTGAACTATATATCCCCCCTTAAGAAAAAAACCTTGCTAATTTTTTCCACGTATAACGTAAAATCTAATGTATGATTATTCTGAGTGTGTTAGAAAAGTCCATCTATAATTTTTAAAGACACACAATGTTATTGTACTAAATCATGTAATCCATGCTGTTTTAAAAATTGATACATATTATCTTCAAAATAAATCCCACTTTAAATTATATATGCTTATTTTTTAAATAAAATCCAATTTCAAAATGTCGAATTACATTATGATTACATATACAAACCGAATATTATTTATACAAACAAACATAATTATGACTGTACATACTAATTTACTCATAAGTTACATAATCATTTGGTTAGCAGAGAGACATGCTGATTAAGGATAGCAATTACACTCTGAAATCTGGTCACATACGGTATTAGTATTAAGGAATGCAGTTGCTGCTTAGAGCATCATAATATTTTATTTCACGCAATGTCTTACATTTATAGGAACATTACACACCAACTGAAATTTTTTCAACCGCATCACGAAATTATATATCCAGTTACCCTAAAATTTTAGATAATCATTTTATCAACATTTCCATTCATCTGCCCAGCATAAATAATTCAAAAGAGAATTAAAACAGAGATCAAAGTTTATCTTATACATATTAATGTTAGGTAGAATCGCATAATAAATATTTTACTCAACATTTGCGTAGTGACTCTATAAGTTAGATGTTAATTTTCCCCTTGTGCGGCTTAAAGCAGTCCCGGTGATGTAAATTTTAGAGCCGTTAAGGTTTGCTACTTTCCATTTTCTGTTCCAGTCCAGAGAAAGGGGCCTTAAATCGTTAAAAGATTCATACGGTCTTCTAAGATCTCCTATTCACATTGCATTTTCTCACCAAAACCTACATTCAAATATGCCGTTAAATGCGAAATTTAGCGGAACTGAATACGCCTTTGGGATTCAAGTTGCTTTTCAGTTAAACGTAATTTATTCGAAATTTCGTGAGCATGGTAAAATATTTTTTTAAAGTGATAAAATTATTACTAATGTAAGGTAACGAATAAAAGACTAGTTTGTTTCTCAAGCCACGTTTTGATTTTATCTTCTTCGTGCCAAGTTTTCTTAGCTAAGTAGTAGTTAATGAAAAAGATTGTGCATTTTTCAATACAGTTAAGAACTAAGCTGCTTAGTTCATTTTTAAAATGTTTTCCATTTGGTCTTTTCGCATTGAATATGTTCAACATATTATCTAAAAACAGTTCAAATCATTAAATTAAAAATTTAAAGAAAAATTATATTTTAATCTAATAGACACTTCATGGAGGTATTTCATTTAAATAAATAAATGTGCTTCCAACTGAATTGGAAAATATACGCATGTTAGAAATATGAATACAAGTTGAGGAAATTCTGAGTAGTGTGCAAGATTATTTATTCCTTTATTGCCTTTAAAAATATTTCTTTTTTTTAAAAATCTGAATAGATATTATAAGAACTGCAAAATGTTGTAAAAAATAGAATATCAATCATTTTAAAAGCTTTGTTGGAGATAATATGCTGTAAAAGTAAATTCGACTGAACATACTTATTAAATAAATAAAATAAAAAAAGATTATCATAAACTTAAGAAGTTTTGAATTATTAATTAAGATTCCTGTACATGTTAAAGAGAAAAATTCCAAATAAAAATATTTCTTTCTTAGTATAATTGTGGTTATTTAATTCTCTTTTTGAATTTTTCCCCTCTCCTAAACATATAAAAATTCTTTAAGAATATCCAAATTGTAATGCAAAATGTATAAGTTAATTTTGCATTTCTACACTTAATATATTATTATTTAGACATTTAATTTAATTAAAAAACAATAATTGAAATTTAACTGAATAGCTCTAAAAACAGACAAATGAAAGATAAATGATCTATTAAATCTTTCGCTCAATGTCCTTTAGAAACGAAGACCCTTATAGTGATTTTTGAATCTAAAGAATTGCAATTTTTAAATCAAGGGCTAACACTAATAATACTACATACTGATATATACAAATGTATTTAATAATAAGGATTCGGTCATGTATCACAAATAAAATGAAATCGCTACAAAGCATATATATAAATATATGGCAATTACCTTTAAAATTTCCATTAATAAATATTTAGAAATCACGTTTATCTCTTCAAGAGATGACTGATACAAATTATAAATCATGAAATATGCTAATTATTTATTACTACAATATTTTACTTCTTTTCTTTATTGGTAGTGCATATTGATTTTATAACTGTGAAAATACTATTTTGATTCAGATAATAGTGTATTTAATCAATAATGAAAGCATATATAATTTAATTACATGCTATCAATTAATAACTCAAAACATTCCTCTAAATTAATGAATCTTAACTATCGTGAAGAAAAAGATCACACACAATTTTCGTAGATACTTTTGCCAAAAACAAAAGAAATCAAAATCAAGGTTTATCAATTTTAGAGCAATATCATGTTATTAAAATAATTCATAGGTTACTAGAATAGGTTCCATTTCAAGGTTTATGATTTTCTGGTTTGCAATTGGATTAATTCAGTGATTAATTTCGTATATGGATACAACTTTTTTTTCAATTACTTTTTTATGTAACTTTTGAGGAAATTATAATTAATTGTTGTGTATGAAATTGAACTCTGGCACTGAAAACTAAAATTACCTTATGTAGTTCTATGAGAATGTCTAACTAAATTTTCTGCCTAAAGAGTACGTGTATCTCTCTCTCTCTCTCTGTATAGTTTAATAATTATTAATATTATACAACTGCAATAAAAAATGCAAACTAGAATTTTTGATAATCAAACTTTTTTCAACAGAAAAAAAGTTTTTTTCTGTAAATTTGTGAAAATTATTTCAAGTACGAAAGGCTTAGAAAAGTGAAAGAAAACGCTGAAAAATAAATGCTAGATTGAATACATCTCATATAAAATTGAAAGCCAAAAGATATTTTGACATTATATTAATTTTTTTTCTTGTTAGTTCTCAAAATATTAAACTTTTTTTGCTAATTTAAGGTATATTTAAAACAATAATTATTATTAATATCATTTTAAGTTTTAAAAAAATTCTAATTTTTAAAAGCATCCTTTTTTGATGAAAATAACATTCTTTCTTATACAATTTAATTATACAATGCCATACTTGCACTTTAAAAACCTTATTTAAATTCTAAATCCCATTTTTTAGCTCCCACTTAATGCATGTGTATCCTTACGTAAATATAAGGACTTAAAAATGCATAAAAATAATTATTTGCATTTTATCCAGTTAATTATTTTAAATTGTTGATTGCAGTATTCTTAAATTAATTATACCTAGAGCAATAAGAACTGTAATTTATTTTCCTTAAAATTTTTTTACGTTGCTCTTAACACAATGAAAAATATTTCTTTACTATGTAGTAGTTTAAAAAAGGAGATTCAATACTCTTTGATTATTAATGAAGAAAAACTTTTTACTCTTTCTATATATCCATGTAAATTAAGCGCTCTTTCAAATTATGTGGTAAGTCAAGTTGAAAAATTCATCCTATTACTAAAAAAAACTAAAGCTCTAGAATTTATAAATATGTAATTGCCGAATAATATATGAAGCATTTTGAAGGTGATAAATTATTAGAGACTTAATTACGATAAGGTAATTACTGAGATAAGAAAAAAAGGTAAAAATTTGGGAAAGTTGTTTTTTGAGGAGATTAAGTAATTTATTGATTAAAAATTTAGGGAGAGAAAGGAAATTCATTTTATAAGAAAAAGATAGTTTTTTCCAATGTTCATGTGTTATTCACATTCTTTCATTGGGAATAGAAAATCATTACTTTTCAAACAAAAAAGTTGACAGATTAAAGTGAAGAATATGGTAATATTATTCATTAATACGAGAGTAAGTCTGAAAATAAGTTTATCCGGTCGACTGTGGTCAGAGTTGTTTCAGAAAGTCATAACATAGAATGAGACATTAAAGATAAGACATAACTTTATTTTTCCATATAAATACCTAGTACATTGAGATATTTGTCATACCGCTTGATAAGCTTCAAAAGGCCCCGCCACACCAGGAAAAACTCAGGCCTTTTCATACGAAAAAAGCTTTTAATGGCTTGTTTGACTTCGGCATTGCTTCCAAATCCCCTTCCAGCGAGATTCTTCTTCAAAGTCGGAAACAGATGAAAGTTTCTCGGTACGAGATCAGGGCAGTATGGTGGATAGTGTATGGGCTCTCAAGCGAGAGTTGCAATATGGTTTTGCGTTGCCGTCGCCGAGTTTGGTCTCACATCGTCATCCAATAACAGAACGCCAGATCTGAGAAACCCAAGCAACTTACTCCAAATCCATCTGCTTGATTGCGGTCGATCTCTACCCAATAGTGTATAGGTGTCTTGCGTGTTCACCTGCTGTTTTATTGTACTCCCAAGCTGTTAAGCGCTTCTTCTGTATGCAAAGCCCCGAGTTTTTCCTGGAGAGCGTTTTGAAGCTAATCAATCGGTATGGAAAATGTCTCAATATACTTGGTTATTATGTAGGAAAAATGTCTTATATTAAATGTCTCATTCTATGTTTTGACTATCATGCACAACTCTAATCACAGTCGACAAGGAAAACTTATTTTCCGACTCCCCTTCATATAATCTTTCCTAAACATGCATCAAATGAAGGATTTTATTGACTAATTATAAAAATTACTTATAAGAAAAATATCCTTAAAATTGTTCTTTCGAGCTTCCTGTATCATTCTTACAGGAAACAGACGTTATTTACTACAATAATTATTTTTTCTCTGTTAGTATATACTAGAATTAGAATTACTTGCGCTCATAGCAAGTAATATAAAAATTTAATTTTAATTTGTATAATTTTAAATGAACAAGACAATTTATAGTGCTTACTAGTGTAGTATGGAAACATGATATCAATCATTGGCATGGCCAAGTAATTTTAGCGCGGTTTTCACATGTTGTATTTTACAATATAACGCAACTAATGAACTTTTTACTAACATAAAATAGTACTGTACTAAAAATAAAATTTAAAAATTATTAAATTTAATCATGATTTGGCTCATCTTGGGCACAAATGCGACCAAATGCCGAAAACCCGAGGTCAATTGGTTGCTTATTGGCTGAGAAAATGTACGCAAAATATGGAACGAAGACGAAGACGAAATTTACGTTCTAATAGCGCTTTTGTTCCACTACGTGAAAAACGCGCTAAAAAGCATCTTCTACAATGTCATTCAGATAATATTACTTCCTTGTTTTAATCATAAAGTTTTTAAATA
Source organism: Trichonephila clavata (assembly GCA_019973975.1). Classification (NCBI taxonomy): domain Eukaryota; kingdom Metazoa; phylum Arthropoda; class Arachnida; order Araneae; family Nephilidae; genus Trichonephila; species Trichonephila clavata. Next base: position 6,288 of record BMAO01005765.1, read on the forward strand.
CTTAAAATAAAGACATTTTTACAAATGAATTTTTCGTGTATCAAAGATTGAAATTTTAAAATCATATGAAATTAATATTTAACCCTTCCTTCTCACTCACGTCAACATCACGGGGTGAAATTTCCTCCTCTTTTTCTCGTTCACTCAGTCATAATAACAATCCACACTTAGTCATAATAATCCTAAATGTTAGCTTTCCTTAAAAATTCATTTTTCATACTTCAAGCTATAAATTTACCCAAAATTTAAAAATAAGTACATGTACTGTGTACGTAAACTTAGTTCGACATAATTTTCTTGAATTAAAAATAGACACTTCTTTGACGGTTTTCTTCAAAATTATGCTAACATTAAGGATTAAAGGTAAAACATATATATATATATATATATATACTAGCTGATATATATATATATATATATATACCAGTTCTTCGCACGGGTGAATTTAAAAATAAACAATACAGATTGAAGGATAAAGAAGTTTTAAATGAATTAATTTTACGTGAATTTCAAATTAAAGAAAAAAAGGTTTTTGCATATATCAGCTGAACAAAAAAACAAACCATAATTGTTAAATTATAAGTCTGAAGGTCTAATAGCTGATAAAAAGGTTTTTTTTTTATTTATAACGCCCCGCGTAACTCTCTTGTGGACTGATCTCTGCTCAGCAAAAGTAACCCATTGTTACATATTTTTGAGTAATGATTGCTTAAAATAGTGTAAATAATTTACATCTGGATGTGTAATACGTTAGTAATTACTTTCTGTTGTATTTATTTTATGTTAAAGTTGTAATATTCGCAAGCAACGCCGTTCCTTACATAAAAATAACGATTCAATGGAAACATTGCGAAATGTTGAGCCAAAGTTGGCATCATTTTTGGCGACTACGTTGGTAGCTTGACGATTTATTGAACGGTTCAAAAGTTACTTTGCTGTAGCGTCACCTGGTGGGGTGCTGCAACAAAGAGGACAGCACAAAAACATTCTCTACAAAAATATACATATTTATGCCAATTCTGATAGTGATCGGTTGAACGGTGTTGGAGTGAAACGGTTTCATGTATACAACATCCATTTATATATATATATATATACAGGAGACCGGCTTCGTTCTCATCCCTACTCTGTGCGGTTTACGTGGTGAGAAGTGACACCGATAGACGCCTGGCGGGAATAACTGATCGAGTGGTAACTGATAAATTATCGAACGCAAGAATAGAAAATCATTAAAGTACTAATATTGCTGTCAAAAATAGCGGTTGATAGTAGAAAAGTAAAAATTTAGGGTTGTATGCATTTTTATTGTCGAATCATAAAAAAAAATTAAAATTAAAAATTTTGTCAAAAAATAAAAATTTAGGGTGGGCTACCCTTATCACTTAGGGGTATAAAAAACAGTTTACGTCAAACTATCAGACCTACTGAATATTCGCACAAAATTTCATAAGAATCGGTCTAGTTGTTTAATTTATCTCGTGTCACTTATTTGAAATAATGATAACAAAGTAAAAGCGATTAAGTTTTTCTCAAATATTTTTGATATATTTTTTCTGTGTAATCCGATGCAATATATAAATTTTGGAATTAAAAATATGTACAAAAAAATGAGAAAAAAATTTTTCACTCGCCAAATTTGATGATTTTTGATTTGTTATAGACACCCATTTTGCTATTGTAACCCATGAGCAGGGTGATTTGTATGGTGGAACAGAGAAAAGTCACACATCTGGCGCGAAACCGATTTTCGACGCCAAGCGAAACAAACGGCGAAATCAGGGCAAGACAATTACGCGTTTTAAGGTTTTTAATTAATATCTTTTCAAATAATTGCAATATCGGAATGAAAAATAGTTTACGTCCTATTCTCAGACCTACTGAATATACGCACAAAATTTCATAAGAATCGGCCAAGTGGTTTCGGAGGAGTTTGGTTACAAACACTGTGACAGGAGAACTTTATATATTAGATTGCCCGAAATTTATTTTTTTAACTTTTATTAAAGCATGTTCATATCCGTTCAATATTTGGTTTTAATTGAAACTATTCATTTTTTTCTATTTTTATTCTTAATTTAATCAACAGAATCAGTAACACACTGCGTGTTTCTGTTTCCTAATAATAATTTTATAAAGACAATGAATCATGCCAAAGGAAATCTACTTTTGACTGTGTTTTTAATAGACGCTCACAAACCCTTTGTACTGTGATTATATTCTACATATATTTACCAGAACATGTGTCTTAAAAAAAAATGTAGCGTGTACTTTTTATAAGAGCAAAGGGTATTTTAAGTTATCATCATAACTACATACTTTCCCTTAAAACTACACACATAGTTGTACATGCAGCCAAATATGTTATAGTAGATTAGGTTTAGGTTTCCATATACAATGCTTTTGAAATCAAACATCTTAAACAAAGACTATCATTATTGTTTATTTTATTTTGCATTTAATTTTTTATAAGGGAGAGAATAATTATATGTTTTAAGTAATTTTTATAAAAAATGTAACTTTAAGCTTATCAAAAGGTTTTTTTATCAATCCGTAAGTTAAACAGTTGGATAATCTAAATATACGAGTATTTCTAGGTCTATAAGACCTCAGTCACTTAAAATAAGAATTTTTTTTCATTTACTATCAAAAATTGAAATTTTATTTTATTTTACATACTAATTAGGAATAACACCCATATGCTTGAAGTAATATAACAATTCTGAAAAACACTTGGATTTGTTGCAAAACTTATTCGTCATTTTAAAGTAATGATAACCTCATACAAAGAAATATATACTTGTTGGTATGATAAATATAGAACTGATAATATTCTTTTTAAATTATGTTTACATTCATGGTACTTTATTATTATCATGTTTTTATTAACTCGCTTTCTTGTCTGTCAGGGTAGAATTTTGTAATTGATTTTAAACTAACTTCCCAATGAGCTAGAGACTTGGTGGATGGCAATGCATACAAATGGTTATAAAAACATGGTACATAAAATAAAATTATTAAAAAAATTATCGTACATATTGAAACAGATTTTGACGACATGATTTTCATTTTCTCCTATTTCAAATTAGAATGCTTACTTCTGAACAAAAACTAGTTTTCTTTATAAGTCATTGTTAATTTTAAGTTTATTGATTCTTGTTGCAATGTGAGAACTACTTGTGTTCTGAAAAAGTTAAATAGTTTTACTCAGAAATACTTTTTAAAATAAAAGTACATATGCATGCAGAAAAATAACATTGATTAATTAATTCCTATTAAATAAGAGTTGAATTTAAAGTCAATAAGTCAAATCAAACCACTCAAATGAGTCGGAAGTTTGACTTTCAATCATATGTGAAATATTTTTGTTTCAATTATTTCTTCAAGGAATATTTTAATAATTTCTTTAAAATCCGGATTTATTTTCAAGATAGAAAAGGAATTATTTTATTTATATAATTACCTTCTTTAAATACGGTTATTTATAATAGCTCAACGAAAATAGTAAAATTACATCATTAAAGTTTATTTTCACCTCTAAAAGATGGGTTTGAAATTATTTTTGCTTGAATTATAATAATAATTCATCTTTTCCTTAGGAGTCAAATACCATAAGAGAAAAAAAATAAATGTTTAGAAATTACTCCGTGGAGTAAATTGAACATTTCTTTTTTAAAATTTGTCTTTTATTATAAATAAGAATATAAAATTCTACCTAGTCATGGGTGTAATAAAAATATTTTCTTTTCCAGTTGGACCGAAAATAGAGCCGTTTAATTTTCCGACTAATTTAGAAGAAGGTATGCGATCCATTGTCACATGTGCCGTACTTTCTGGTGACCCTCCAATGACAACGCAGTGGCTAAAAGATGGAGCCGATATACCTCTGGAACTTGAGCCAAAAATAGAAATGATAGATGAATATACTACGTATTTGAAATTCAGCGCTGTTGGGCCTCATCACAACGGAAATTACACTTGCATCGCAAAAAATCCAGCCGCTACTGTTAATTACACTGCACTGCTAGTTGTGAATGGTAAGATATATTTTTTTCCATTTATATTTATTCACGAAAGGAAATAGTGTATTAAACTTGAAAAATTATTTATTCTAAGGAAAAAAAATATTACTCTTTGTTTAAATACTATAACAAAAAGGTATTTTTTTTAGAAAAAGTGTCAAATTTTTAAACTGGGGGATCATGAAAATAAAAGAAATTCTTTGAAGTTTTTTCTAAACAAATATTTTTCAACCAAATGATAGAAAATTCTTAGCTAAATTTATTGGTTGTAATCTAAACGAAATTTCATTTTTCTGGATTGCTTTGTTTAAATGAACCATAAATACAAAAAGCACATATATATTCTATAACATTAAAAAACTTTAAAAAACTGCAAAAATAAAGAATTATACAAATGAGATGAAATTGCTAATGTACTTCGCTTATAGTAACATATGCAAATGATTAATACTTGCATATGCTACCACGTGGAATGCAGGGATAGTGCAATTGCCCAAAGAATGTTCCAAAGAGGAGTTCTTGAAAAGTATGAGCAGATGTCTCCATTTTTGGGAGAATGTGCAATTGTACTACACAAAGTAGGGTAGTCAGGTCACGGATTTAAATTGATCTTTTTTACCATCGTCCTGTGAAGCTGCACGAGGGCTGTTGGTGACGGACTTCGTAATTTCAAACATCACAGAAGTGTCGAAGAAATACCGAACAGGGACATCACTCTCCAAACCTCCACACCACACCAATCTGAAGACTTCGACCTTCATCTTCACTGACAAAATACATCAAAATTACGGCTGTATAGCATTATCCACAAATTCGCGACGATGACCTCTCGAATGCCTTGAACTCAGGAGTTTTCGGCTATTAGGTGAAAACGATGTTGTGACTCATGGCCCTAGAGAGCATCAATAAAGTATTCTTTGGCAAAAAGTTAAAAGAAGCGGGATTGAATCTCACTTTTCCTTATGCACTTCTATAAAAGATCCGGTGAGTCCCTAGGACGTGTAACGATGACATATTACTAACTGTAATGGTCCTGAAAACAATGTACCAGTAATTTCATGAACTGGAGTAGAATTGGTTTTGATGGTGAATCCCATTTCAAAATGGAATCCGATGATCAGGGAAAACATGCTCTGAGATGTTCAGGACAGAGGTGGAATTCTTATCTGAGTGTTGTTAGTCATTGTGCCCAACAATTCGTTTAATATCCGGGATTCTTTTGTTTAACATCCTCGACCCTTTTACAGCACGGAGGTAAGTTAAAAAAGTACAGTGGTTCTTCCTTTCTTGCCAAACCCAACAACATTGTTACTATTCCATAAGTATTTATATGGTATAAAATGTTACGTCCAAAGATATTCTTATGAATAATTTCAAATTTACTATAACTCCGTGTAAACAATTAACCCGGCACTTAACGCGCAAAAAAATGATTTTAACTTCACGCGCTGGGTATCTCATACCCAAGGGTTTTTACATTCTGTTTCTACCATAACATTTGCATACAAAGATGAAAAAGAAAGAAAAGTAGGAAACACAATATGTTTATTACACTTTTCTCACGTAAATTTTGTTTATCTGTTCTTCTTATTAGGACATTCAGTACATTGTTTATACACTCCTTTAGTCTTCGTCACGAGAAAGAGCGATGTATTCACTGGGTCTTATTTTTTTAAATTTTGTAGATACATTGCTTGCTCGTATTTTCATTCTTCTGTTAATCGAAATCCAAAACACTTCAAAAATCAGCGTCTGGTTCGATGTTTAGTTGGTGGTTTCTAACTACTTAACAAAATAATATGAGCATTTATTGTCGCAACGTTCAACACAAAAAATATTGCCGTAGGCTAACGATTACATTTTATAGCCATTGAATATAATTTAGTCATTTTATCAAGGATGATAAATACTCCTTCCGTTAATTTATCTGGATAGATTTCTGTAGAGGAAACATACTTACTGTTTTACTCTTCACCATTCGATTCTTCCTCATCATCCCCGCAACGAAACATTCTTCATCCAAAAATACTGCTGTTTTTTTCTATTAAATATTGGATCTGTTAAATTATACTTAAATATCACATTCTTCATCATAACTACAATAATACGCCATTGCATAAGAAAGATTTTAAAGTGTGTTCATGTATTTAGAAATATAACGGCGATTCACGCACAGGCCCCGAAGAGGCAGTACTTAAAAATATATATTTAGAATTCGCCTACAAGCTAAGGCCCCTAAAAAAGGATATGACTTTAAAGTGAGCTAGACGAGAAACTATTCATTTTCTGAAAACTGTTTAGATGGAGTCTTGAAACATTTTATTTCTAAAAAGAACAATTTTAAAAATTACCAATGATATTTTTTTTTAACTTGCTCCTTTATTCCACTGAATTCTTGGCAACTTCTCCTTCATTTGTTTATATATTCAAATATATAAACTGTTATTTATACTTATTTTTCTTCGTATCATTAATACAAATCTTCAGATAAAGAAATGAATTCAAAAGTTAAATGTATTCACAAACGGAGAAACATTGCCGAGGTCGCTTAAGAATAAGATAGCGATGTTCTTTAAGGCGCTCTCAACCGCGATATATCCAAAACGTAGCAGAGGAAAATGATATACTCTTCTATTTCAATGATTTTATGGACAGTAGACCTATCGATTGAAAGTTTGACACTTTACAAATGGTCGGCTTCTAGCAAGCGAATCCCCCGACGCTATATTTGAAGTCCCTGGCACCGACTTTCATTTTCTTCCTCTTTCTTTCACTTTATTTATTTTTTTCCTTCTCAATTCCTTACGCCTTGTGTTCATTTTTCTTTTCTGTTGCAGTCCCCCCGTACTGGAGATCTCAGCCCACTGACCGCTCGGCCGTGATGGGGGAAAGCCTAACTGTAGACTGTCAAGCCAACGGATTCCCTGTACCTCAAGTTAGGTGGAAAAAAGATCACGGTACGTTTGAGACTTTTTCTTTTAATTTTTATTTTTGTTTACTTCATAAAAGAGAAAAGGGTTTCAGTGTGAAGTATAAAAGAGAAAACAAATTAAGAATTTTGAAAATAGAAGAAAAGTTTAAGTTTGTTTTGAAATATCCGTTTGGATTCAAAAAGATTTATCCCATCACTCGTGAGATACTTCAGGGAAATCATTTTGACATCAAATAATTGGTTTCGCTATTTTTTGTATTCATATGAAATGAAATTTGCAATACTTTTAATTATATGTAACATAGTAAACCATATTTATTTGTAAAGTAATTTTATTTTCAAATACTGTAGTTATTTTGAGTTGATATTTATTTTTAAACGAAAAGAGAAATATTCTTTGCCAAAAATATAAACTAATATCGGGATTTTTCTAATACTTCCTGTAATATAAATATACAAAATAAGAATAAGTTGCAACATAGATAATAATTCTTACCTAGAATAAGATCATAATAGTCAAAAGGAGTAATAAAAATTAAAATCAGATTGTTTTTACTAATTAAATAGTCAATTCCTGATGACAAGGATAAAGTTCAACGTCTTTTTATCATCAAATATGTTGAATAGTGACTTAAAAACATTTTAAAATGTCAAATTAATCTTCATTAAATTTTCAACTTATAAAGCATACTCAAACGTATGGAAGCATATTAATGCATATGTAAAGAGAAATAAAGAAAAAATAATATACTGAAAATGGACCATTAAATTCTTAATTTTTTGAACCAAAAATTAAAAGCAGTTTAACAGTATAAACAAAAAATCATTTAATTATTTTAAGAAATACAATTATTTTTTTAAGATTTAACTCAAATTTGAATTTTAAAACTGCTGATATGCGTAAAGGACATAATACTTCGATTCTTACTATTTTGCTGATTAAAAGTGAACAATTTTTATATTGTCAGTTAAATTATACTAACGCAGTAATTGGAGACTTAAAAGTGAAATTTTAACACAACTCACTAGTCACAACTCAAGACTGCATTCCAAAAACTTAATATATCTTTAGCTTATATACAACCATAGAAAGTTCCAGAACTGTTCCTATACAGTAGAACGTCGTTTATCCCAACGTTTATTATCCGGAGTGTCAAATATCCGGACCAGTTTTTTTTTACACCTTGCAGCGAAAACTCGAAGGTGTACAATGGTACAGCGAAAAATAATTGATTATTTTCCACGATCAAGGTAAAATTGCGACATTTTGCAACCATTTTGTTTTTTCTTCAAGCGCGTTTCCTGCATGTGATGATTTTCAATATTCGCATAGTGTCCGGTTTCATATACTGCATGGATCGCATTCGGTTTTCGGCTATCCGAACAATAACGTATCCGAATGGCGTCGGGTCCCAATTGATCCGATTAAATGACGTTCTACTGTATATATATATATATAACTACAATTATAGTTGAGTTTTATAAATACCATTAGAATTAAAAAAAGCATCAGAGAAAGAAAGTTCTTGCAATTATTAACAGTACGCATGAAAGAGAGAAAGCATTTTCAATTAGTAACAAAATCACTAGATAGCAGAAACTAAAGTCAGTACAAAAAAAAAATCAAAGTTAGCTTGGGCAAGTCACCTGAAGCCGGGCTCGTGAGTTCAAGCACGAGCTCGTGAGTAGATCGCGTTCATAGAAACCGAGACATAGTGTCCACGATCAAAGAAAACTATTTTTGCTACAATATAAGAAAAAAATTATAATTCAACTATATATAAGCATTTTGTTTGTACATTGCTAATAATATATTTACATAATTTAATTATTCCTCTCCCATTTGTAAATAGAGTTAGCATTCTTATCTCAAAAACAGCACTAGATAAATGAATGACCTCCTGAATGTATGGTTCTAAAACAGTGATGCCATGCCGCACAAGGTGCCACGTGTCACACGCTACATATCCAGCAACACGCTACGTGCTACACGGCAATATCCAGCAACAAGTCATTGAATATTATAGTTGCGCTGAATGACTTGCATGAGTACCTGTCCCGAACCCATTGAACTTTTTTTCTGTGGTGATACATCAAACAATTGTGTATGCAACCACTCCATCAACACTGCAGAAACTTCGAAAACATATTAGTAATTCTTGCACCAGCGTGTCTCGTTCCATGTGGAAGAAAATGCAGCGGGAAATGAAAAACCAGTGTCCAGATGTGTATTGTTGCTACAGAATATTTTAGCATGACAGATAACTAGATGAACCTACTTTTAGGAAAGAGCATTTTTGTTAAAAGCAACCAAATACGCTTGCTTTATGCTTTTCGTTTGTATTATTTTTATGCGCAAGATGAAAATAAATTGATGAAGCTGAACAACTTTGAAGTTGACTTTCTTCATCTACCTCGTACTATTTTTGAGATAACTCTAAATTTATTCACTATTTTTTGTGTGTTTACTATATTTAGACCTCACTTTTATGACTATAACTCTTGTCGTTCATTAATTATTTAGGTGAGAACGGACTTTAGCGAACGAACTGCATATGCAGTTTTTTGCTCGGTAGAATAGATAGTCATTAAGTATTCAATATACTTAATATCCAGTTTTTTCTCCAATTTGCTGTAGATCTGTCATCAAAATTAAAATTATAAGGTTCGGCAACATATTTCAGCATTCAGTTAATTGTCAGTGAGTTTAAGTATGGTTATATAAATCAAAACTTTTATTAGAATTTTTGTTACAAGGATACTTGCTTTCTTATTTTAATCATTCATTTGCAAGCTCTAAAAAACGCTCATTGTTCTTCGTCTCATGCAAGTTTAAGTGTTCTTTATCAAAAAGCATGCATTCCCATAACGCAAAGAGATCATCAAAGAACATCCGAAGCAAAATATGACATATTTATATACAGCAGACATACACAGTCGGATCTTGTTCATCCATGTTTGCAAAAGTAAACTCTCTTCAGCTTGTACGTTTACTTTGATCTTCGAAACTACATTTACGACAACAGGAAATATTTCTTATGCGAACAGATCACGAAAGAGAAGGATCCCACCGTGAGACATCATAAAAAATGTAAGAAACAGGCAATAAACCTATATTTCAAATGGAATCTCTCTCAGTAAGATGTTGGAACGTGACTCCATTTATTTCAAATTCAGTATCGAGTAGATGTCGCATGCATTTTTCAAATTTTCTTCTCCATAAACTGTCTGGGCCATCCCCTTACGTTATTTTTAGGATCTCATGGAGTAGTAAATTTCTTCCGATAAATTGAGCGCCTATAACTGGTGATTCGCAATAGCTGAACTATGCATTCAATGATTCCATACCTCCTAAGTATGATTGATTTTAGCTCTTCGATCGCTCAAATGGTTTTTTAGCTTCGAAAGAGAAACGAGAATAAAGAATGAAAGACACATTTCTATGCATTAAAATAAGTTGAATTTCTTTTCACAATAAAATAATTCACAGACTAGACATTAAAATAAATTATTCGAATTTATACAATTGCTACGGGTTGTTTCAATGTACGAGTAGCTGTAGTATTCACATAATTTGTGATCGATTGTACGTATGACTGATTATACATTGTGTATGATAGAATAAATGCATAGAAAACATTATTCAAAATGTATTGAAGATATTATTCAAAACGTATTGAAAATATATTATTCTAAGCGTATCAAAAATTCCATTCTCAGTTACCTACGAATTTGAAAAGGGCATGTGTTGTTATATTTTATTGATGCTAGATTTTAAATGAATGCATCTGTAGAAAAAAAAACGATAATGATTAATCTTTATATTTAAAATATTTCAAAAGTTTTATTCTAATTGAACATGTAAAAAAGATTTACAATATATTTTAATTTTTTTTTGAAAAAAAATGTCGAAATACTATATAATGCTTAGATTTTTATTGTGAAATTTCACTCTCCTTTAACTTTTTAATAATATTAATTATCATTAATTAATCTTTCATTAGTATAACGGTAGAGTTCGTTTTGGGCCTGATAAGCATTAATGAGATATTTGCTGATATATAAGAAGAGTAAAAAAATACATAAATTAGGACAAAAAAAGTCCCTCATTGTCTTATAAAAAACATCAATTTTGTAAGCAGAAATGTACAGAAAATTGTATTACTTCAGGTAGATCGATGCATAAGGTTTCCTACTAGAGTTGCTTTAAATAAGAAAGTTATGATATAAATAGTGCTAAATTGTTATCATTAGATTATAAGAAAAATGCGAATTTTTTTCCTGCTAAAAATTAATGCCTGATATATGAAAGGAAGGCTGAATAAGAATGCTCATTCAGTATATCGTGTTATAAAGTTGAAAATTAATATTTTGAGTCTACTAGCATTAACTCTAATTACTAAAATAACTGTTTCGCATAACACATTGAATTTTTTTAATGTAGACTAGAAGCTCTCTTAAAAATCCGCATATTTGCCCTGTTTGCTCAGAAAACACTTCAGAAAGTCATTTTCCAACAGCTATTTATTTTTATTAGTAAGGTTTCATGACGAAACTTTTTTGTTTCAAACGGAGACGCATTTATAGTATTTCTTATTTTCTCCTACATATCCAATAGATGAATATTACATTTATGAGAATATAAATATTTTAAAATTCTATCACATTAAAGCCCCTCATTCTTCTATCTATAAAAAAGTGTAAATAAATTATATGAAGCAAAATATCTTTTTAAGCTTTTTTGTGATATTCTAAAATGTACTCAATGTACAAATTCCAAATGCAAAAAAGGAGGAGGATAAATAGGTAAAGCAATCAAATTAATCCCAATACTATTAAAAATTTACAAAGTAAACTTTTCAACCATTACTACATTTATTAAGTAATGAATTGAAGTATCAATAAAAAATTATATATTAAATATAAAATGTTTATATTGATGTATCACAGATAAAACTGTCAGTATTTGTTATAATATATTTATGAAATATTCTTCACAATAGTTTTCTCTTCATTCATGTTCAAAAACACTTTTAGTATAAGCAATATTTTATATAATTTTATGTCATTTACTTTTAATTTTATCTTTATTAAATTGGCTTTATTTTGCATATTTCCAAAACTATTTGGAATATTTAACTCTTATATAGCTTAAGACAAAGTATAATGTATAGGTATTATTACTTACATAAATGTAAAAAAAAATATTGACACTGGACTAGCTTCTTGTTGCTTCTTTTTTTAAATAATTATTACAATCTCAAAATGTATCATTTTGAGATGTTTTTATATGTTAACTAACAAATGTTTCACCTGAATACCTATCGAAATCAATATTGTAATAATTTCAATAATTAAGTGGCAAGGGTGTTATTATAAATGCTATTCTTATAATTTTGTCTTTATAGAGATGTAAATATGAATCATTCTGTCAAAAGTATATATAATTATGAAATTCATATTGTTCTTATTTATACAATATCCTCATTGCAAAAGCATATTTTATAGGTAAATTGAACAAAATATTTCCAATGTCTTCTTTTAAATTTTATTTGATTCGAATGAATTCGAGTATATATTTCCGAAAAAAAATATCAGCTTTGAAACTATTACCATAAATATATCTAGATATCTAAAAGCACTAAACAACTTTAATCATAGGATGCACCACGTTTTTAGCTATGAGTTTTTCATGTGGTACCCTTCACATTTCGGCAAATAAAATAACACTCGGTCTTAAGTTTTGAAGATAATGCCAAGATTAGAAGTTCAAACTCCAAAGATATCAAGCAAAATCTCTTCACTCCTTACCAGCATGTGTTATTCCCTTGCCCAACCAAAACTGTAGGCGCCAATAGAACTTCAACTGTATTTGAAATTTTTATCAGAGTAGGTGCACAAATCCGAATTTCCTGTAGTACTGCTTCACAAACAGGTACTGTGAAAACTATGAACTCAAAATTTACAATCTTTACAAAGCTGTGTGACCGCGTTACTTGAGTGAACTCAAGTTGTTTGGTCTGTTGAGTCGTGGACTCTAGTTCCCGTGTCACCGAAGATTAGCCTTATAGTGGGACTTATGCACGTTAAATATACGTCAAAGCTCAAAGTCACCGCAATGGCTCGGTGTCGAAATTTGGAGAGTAGAGTTGATAATGTATTGTTTTCGTCGTTTGATCATTGTTCAAAATTACAACCTCAGTAATGGTGTTCCTTCTGAGAACGATGTTAATAAATAATCATTCAATCTGAAAAGGAGTGTCAATGGATAAAAGTAATATTTTGTTCCTAAAAGAATCATAATCAAATGCCAATAACAAAAAAAAATCATTCTTCATCGGAAGACCTAAAATCGTAGGAAAAAGTTTAGTTTACTTCAACTCACTTATCTAAGCTAGTGTACAATCACAACTTTTTGCAAAGAGAGAGATTCTAATATTTTCATTCAATACAATATCTTAAGACAGTGCTTCACAAATTTTCAATATTTGAGACCCAATTTGAGAAACCATAGTTTGAGAAAGGCTGTCTTAATAGAAACTGGCCATAAACTAATAGTCTAATCATTAATTAAGTACCAATTTTATATCCTGCTCTGTTGATCTATATGTTCAACGTGCAAAACGTGTGTCACTGTTATTTTTCCTTCCTGAGCTATTTCACCTTTTGGGTTAAAGAAGAATGCCATCCCCATTCTTTTAAATTAACGCGAGTTCCCTCTATTTTCTGGTAAAAGGACTTAACAGTGAAGGTGGTAAAGTAATAAACCGAGTAGTGGTGATGATTCCTCGCTCTTGAAATTTAATATAACTTTATGGTTTAGAAAGCGTGAAGCAACTTTTGAACTAGTTCAGATAACTACAGAGATGAATCACAACTTTAGCATTTTAATTTTGAATATTGTTTCGGAGAATCCCGCCTCCAGATTTAAAAGTTAATACTCCCTTTTAATACATTTATAATATCGTTTTTATTATCTAATACATTTATAGCCCTAAAGAATAGGCTGGTGCGTAAATTTAAAGATTCAAAAACAGAGTAAATAAAAATAACTAATTTTAAAATTTTTCCCTGGAAAGGAATGGTTTAACATTTCTTGCACTAAATTTGCAAGGCGGAAATTACTGTAGTCCTCACTGCAAACCCCCTTCACCTTTATTCTCCAGTCACCAGATTGAGCAATCACCTAAATAATTATTGACACAAACGGGACCAAATATTTAGTTCCTCTATTTAAAATACCTTTTTATAAAAATTATTTTAAGTAACATATTGCTAAATATGACATAAATATAAATTTTTCTATTTATTGTAGTTCTAATTTATTGGGTTCAATAAGACTATTTTATTCATTTGAATTTCTTCCTTTGACAATTTGGAAACACAAACAATTGATCCATAAAATTTTACCATGAGTATAAAATCCCACAACTGAAAATTTGCCGTTTTTGTCATTGCTTATTTCTGGTTCTGTATTTTGAAGATCAAAATCCAATTTTTCATGAAATTCTCGCTAATATTCCAATTTTTCAAGAAATAATATTAAAGTTCTGGCTAAATTTGGTCATTGAAAATATCTCCAAATATATCTGAATGTAATGTTTGCTAGTTAATGTAAAATCTATAAAATCGACGTGAACTTTACTCAATAAGTGCAGATCGCTGACAAAATGTGCGAGGCCGTTGCAGTTTTCGGACTCACCTGGCAAAAGTTTGAAATTTTCCTTTAGCAGAAAGGTTCAATGTTATTTTAATCTTTAACACATTAACTGAACAAATAGAAGCGCTCTTACTCAATATAATCTATTTACTTTTAATCGTAAAAGGCACTTTTTTCAAATGTTGAAAACGTTCACATACCCCCCTCCCTCCCTCCCGAAAGAAATAATGATACGAACTATTTTCATTAGTATCGTAACAAGAAATTTCATTACATTTGCATTTATTTTCCAACGCAATTATAATTTTGTAAATGAAATTAAAAAATCGTCCTGCTTTTATAAAATTAAGGTTCAGTCCTAACACATCCTATTACTAAAGAGGGCATGAGACCTCTATGAGAAAAACTAGAGGCAATACTTAATTATAAAAATCTAGAAACTGTAAGAGATGCAAGATGCTTTTTTAGACATGTTTAATTTTTATCGCAGCTTCTTGCTAAGTGCAGTTTAAACTCAAAAATATCCGAACAAAATTTTAAAACGTTCTAAAGACGACTAAAATAAAATTCCTAGATCTAATAAAACACGAACATTTCTCGAGAATTTTTTAAAGAGCTAGCAAACACTGCAATTGTAGCTCCCTAGGCACCAAATTTATCACATATTTCAGATAGATGCCTCGAATTATGCAATAGGTGAGGATTTTTACGAAAAGACTTTAATGAGACTTGTACTATAGCTTATCTACATGAGATACAGGGCTTGTGACAGATAATTATTTACAGTATTTGTGGATATAAAGAAATGTACATATGTATTAAAAGTGCACATTTTTATTGTATTTATCGACTTCAAACTTTTATTGTTTGATTTTTAAAAAAAAACTTTCAAAACTATGATATATCACTTTTGAACTGTGTTAAAAAATGATAAATTTGTCTCATTTATTAATCTACAATAAACACATGATAGACACATCAAAGATAATGATTTTGTGACACGTTTGTGAAATCCAAAAATAAATTTGTGAAATATGAATAAAGAATATTTTCAAAGCAATATATTTATAATCAGTTTATAATGCAGCCTACGTACCACAGCAATATCACAACATGCTAAATCTTTTCACTTTTACACCTTCATTTCCTCTTCAAGTTACACGCTTTCTTGATATCGATCTTTTAACTATATATACTACGAAGAGACAAAGGAGAATTTTTTTAAAAAGAGACTAGCTACATTTTTCACTTCAAATAATGTTTTTCATATATATCTTGAAACTCTGCTTTTTTACGTTCTTTGATTTATTTTTCTTCAATTTCTCTGAGATGCTCGCTTCACTGAATATAAAGGGAGAAAAAGTCTTTACTTGAGACTTCTTCCAAAGAATATGACAGAGAGGAGATTTTACGTTTTATCCTTCAGAGGCCATAGTCCCCATTTCAATCTTTTTCTGTTATCAAAATAGAAACATTCAAAAACATCATCATAGCTTATAATAGAATGTATGAACTATATTAGCATTTTCTCTGTTTTCAACCAAAAAGAAAACTTACTTGTTTTTGATACATCTTATTTGCAAAAAAAATAATAAATAATAAGCCAGCTCAAATATTATACATTATGTTAGTCATACAAAACAGCCATAGATATATTGTGTGGTTATGCACTGGCCATCCAAATTACTAGATAGTAAAAGAATAATTTACGTTAGGTCAATTTTGAAACTAGTGCCCACTGATGCAATAATTTATATTAATTAAATAAATAAAATTGAACACATAATTACGAGTCCGCACATTCACTAGCACTGGGAACATACAAAATCGGTTATAGACTATGTGGTACACAATGGTATATGTTGAAATTATGGGCGTTAATGTTGTTTGAAGTTAATGTAGTTTCTAAGAGTAATCAGTATTCATTATTTATGGATAAAAGAAGTGAAGAGAAGTTTAAAAGTGAAGAATTATTAGTAGAATTCAGAGAAACCGTACACACACACACAAATGAAGGTCGACGAAGATATAAATATCCCTAAAAGTGTCCTATGAAGAGTTCGGTAAAGCTCTCTAATGGTGACTAAGAGCAACAATTACATTAGAGGACTATACCATTGTCTTTCTACCATTGTCGACTGAATGAAAACTTTAAACGGCACAATATATTAGGTTCTAGACCTTCAGGTTGCTACAGGAACTCGAATCAGCCGTTCTACCGATGAACGAAAATTTACGTAATTGGACTATATGCAAAAAAATAAAACCAAAATTTTGCGACCCACTCCAGGTGCCACTTAAACTCAGGCCACCGTCAAGCTCAATGCAACCAAAACGTTTGAGACTGAGTATTGCTTTCTGATGAGTCTAGCTATTGTTTGAACATTGATTCTAAATGGTTTTGATCTAGAGATAGGAAGAAACACGTCTTCTCTAGTCCGTGAAATATCCCGTTTCGACGATCACCATTTAATGGTTTGGGGAAGGAATCATGACCACACTAAGCTTCATATCTTTCAAGAATGTTCTGTTATCGCTTGAAAGATATGTGAACGGGGTACTGGAACCAAAAGCTAAATTATTCAGGGGTGCTGTTAGCCAAGAACATTTTTGGATGGATTTCAATTTTCGACCACATTGAGCATATGTTATATCAGAATATTTTTAAATGCCACATAGTACATTTTCAGCAGTAGCTGCTAGTTAGACCTCTAGATATTCATTAGGTTCAACGGGATTTTTGTTGATCATATTTTTAGTACAACCCTTCAAAAAGAAATCCAAGTGTTTTGGATTTGGAGAGCGGGTCAGCCGAAGAACAACTCCACAGTACCATATCTATTGCATCATTTGAACAGCCATT
Organism: Trichonephila clavata; assembly: GCA_019973975.1. Taxonomy (NCBI): domain Eukaryota; kingdom Metazoa; phylum Arthropoda; class Arachnida; order Araneae; family Nephilidae; genus Trichonephila; species Trichonephila clavata. The sequence continues at coordinate 23,762 of BMAO01005765.1, forward strand.
CCATTGTTATTACATGATACATTTGCATGTAATGCATATAGGCGAGTTTCTAATTGATGTAACGGTGCGTTCAGTTTAAATATCTGAACAAAAGATGATGGTTTAAGACAGAAAAATATTTCATTATCTGTCTCAACAATTCCCTCTTCCATCTTTGGGCAGGATATATGAACGTTTAAATTATAAAACTGTGCATACATACAAATCTTCAAAGTAAAAGGATGGCAGGAAGAAAGACAAATTGATAAATTAAGAGAAATCACCTTTAGTTTGTAAAATGTTTGATTTAGAAACACATTAACCTGTGATTATTCGACTTAAGATAGTTTATATAATTACGAGATACTTAAATACATTACTATCTCAATTTAGTTTTAGTTCAGCAAATCTGAAAATTATTTCTGAAGAACTCTCAATTTTTCTTCTGTTTACTATTTTGATATATATTTTACAAGATGTGTGTCATCTACCTATATTCAAACGACAGCTTCGCGCTTTTCGTATTCTAAGGTATTTCTTTTTCCCGTAGCCTGATCAGGTATTCCTGTCGCCCAGGAAGACACTCAATTCCTTCTCAAACTCCCCTACCCCCTTTTCTCGTCTCTACTCTGAGATGTCGTCGCCTGAGTGTGACAAGACCTTGTTTCCGCAGTTCTTGTTTCCTTCTGAAAACCGGATTTCCTCAACTAAACTTTTGCTGAAGAGGAATATTTGTCCGCTTGAGCATGCCATTCGTGACTCGCTTTATAATGGAGTTGAAGGAAGGGAATGTTGCATGGAACAACATTCTCTTCCTTCAGGATCATTTCCTTATGCAATAGAACATCCATTCTTCGTCGGTTGGGTCACTTTAAGACTATACCGATATAGCTTTCACACGAATGTTGTACTAAACATATAAATATTAATCGGTAAGAACGGTGAACTTTCGAAATGAAAAATAAAGCAAGAATGGAATAAAATTTGCTTGAATACAATGCAAAATTTAAACTTATTTTATGAATATTTTAATAGCTATATTCTTTTATTATTGCTTGCAATAAAAGGGAAGGGAAACTTTTGAATTTGTAATTTTAAAAAATATGTTGAAATCTTTCTTGTTTAGTTCAGCATAAAAAAAGCATCTACAACCATTGCTGAATCAATTCGCTGATCAAGATTGCTCATTCATCTTCCTTTAGGATCATGCAATAGTACATTAATTGTTTGATAGTGGGTCACTTTTTTTTAAGTTGATACCGACAGCTTTCACACAAATATTTTACTAACCATATAAAAGCTAATAGGTATAAGAGGGGAGATTTCCAAATAAAAAAGCAAGAAAATAAGGAAATTTGTTGGAATATTTAACGAAATTTAAATTGTTTTATGAATATGAATGGCTAATGCTTTTATTTTTACTCGTATTAAAAATGAAGTGAAACTTTTGAATTATCAAATTAATCCATGTACCCATAACCTTTCTTACTAAAGACGATCTGAGAAATACATGTACAACCATTGTTGATTAAATTTCTCATCAAAATTAAATACACTGTTTTATATATATGTTAAGTACATCAATTATAAAAATGTAATTACGAATCAAAATTTAATTCTTTTTCTATAAATTTATAAAATTAAAGTAAAAGTGTGAGTGAAATTGCGATCCGTATTAAGTTGATTCTTTCACTTCAATTTCAGGTATCATTTACATGTTGCATAAAACTAAAATTTCATTCAATTATGTTATCTTCATGTATGCTTTGGGGGAAAATTATCAATTCCTCTCAGAAAAAAATTAACTTACCAAAATTATCCATTATAAATATTATTAAATTTACTAAAATTTGTAGCTTGTTACATGTAAGACTGTAAACAAGAATTTTTGATATTAAAATATTTAGATAAACAGTGTTTGAACCAGAACTTATATTTTACTTTAATAGTCCTGTTTAGACTTTTGCATTGATAAATAAACTTCAAAAACATATATATATATATATAGAGAGAGAGGACTTTTTTTAATATCAAAAAACTAAAACGAGCATTTTTTTTAAATATGTTATAATGGCATTTTAAATATGCTAAATGAAACAAAATGTTTAAATAAATTTGCTATTTTAAGTGTATCGAATGTTTCCTGTATGATTTCTACCAATACTTCTTTATATAAACTTTATTTGAATAATAGAACCTACAGTATCTTTTAAGAAAGACTCCATTATCAGACCAGAAACATAATAAATCCTTTCCTTTCAGGTTTGAGTGGCAGGAACGAATATCGAACGATTATCAGTAATCCCCATATTCAGACCCTAGAGAATGGTTCACTAGTCATCACGGAAGTGGAGCTCTCTGATGCTGGCCTTTACATGTGCCAAGCCACCAACGGTATAAGCCCAAGCCTCAGTGCAGTTGTTAAGCTGACTGTGCATGGTACGGACTGCCATTTCCTTATATGCTGTCATTACTGACATAATTTGAGGGCCTTTATCAATGGTATTTTATGAGTATTATATTAACAGTGCTATTTAATATAAACATATGATAAGGAAAAAAATTGGCAAAAATTTAATAATTTTTACTAAATAACATGAAATATAAAATTTATAAGAAAATAAAATCAATTTGAAATATTTTATAGAATGCTATGACAGTTGTTTTTCAAAAAAGTTTTAAAAATATTTCACATACCTATATATGCAAAGAATTTACTTCTATGAAATTTATTTTTTTATTTAAGTTATGTCATTTAGTATAAAAGTTTCGACTAATGTGTAATATGTATAATAAAAAATATTTTGTGTGTGTTATTTAGTTTTAATAATTAAAAGTTATTTTCCCACAGTAAAAATTCTTTTTTTAAAATAATCTGATTAAAATATTTGTTTATTATTATTTTTTTCAGTTTAGAAGGGATAGAGTAAAAGCTTATAATTGCATTTTTTGCCAATTCAATTCTATTTATAGTATAATTCAGTTATAATAATAGAGTTTATTTGGGCTTAGTTGGTTTGAATGTTAAATAACACACAAAATTGGAGACAGATATATAGATCTACAGAATACTGTATTCTATTCACGAAAAAAGTCTACTACTTATGTTAAAAATTGCTTTGAATTTTCATAATTAACATAAAAGATCTCTAAGTAATCATAAACTTAATCCAGATTAATATATTTTTTTAAAAAATATTCAAACAATTGGGTGAGAATATATAATGGTAGTGCTTGCGTGTGCTTAGTTAATTTTGATTTGGATTTCTTCAAAATTCATCTAATCGTTATTAATTTATATATTTTAATAAACACTATACTAAAATTATCTTTAATTAAAACTTAAATAAAACTACATACGCAATACAATAGTTGATAAACATGAAAATAGAAAGGGAAAACAAGAAATAAAGAATTAGTTTCAAAGACAATAAATATAGTATAACATCGTAGAAAAATATCTATTTTGCTTTCAATGGGTTATTCAGTTTTAATTCGATACAATAATTATGACATACTCTAAAGTTTCTCAAAATATTAAGGAAATTTATTGTATGTAACTTATTTAATATATATATCTATATAAATAAATAAAATTGAAGTGTGTCTGTTTGTAATTTCAAATTAGCAGTTTGTTACTAAATGCATTTAAAGGTATTTACGGTACTTATATCAAAAAATCAATTTTTAAAATTTTGTCTGTCTGTCTGTCTGTTCCGGCTAATCTCGGAAACGGCTGGTGCGATTTTAAAAATTCTTTCACTAACGGAAATCTACATTAACGGGGAGTAACATAGGCTATATTTTATTCCCGTATTCTTACGGTAACGGAAACTAAACGGGTGAACGTGAAACAGAATGCCAAGATGAACGCCAAATTCAACGCCAAGCTGAGTTAATGAAGTCGTTGTTTTGGTTACTGGCGACCGATGCTCTTCATGAGACATAACACTGTTACTTGCACATGATAATACGCTGACACGTGCCATATTTTTTTTTTATGATAGTTTTAGCTCACTGTTTAGTTAAGTAGAGCATCGGCTTTTTCGGATGCACTTTTAAAAATAATAAATCAAGGCTTCATAAGCAAAAAGCAATGCAAGAAACAAAAAATTGATAAGTTTTACGGTTAGTTGTAATCCTTTCTTTTTTTTTTTTATTTACATTTTTTAGTCACATTTAAACAATAGTTATTATAATCCCAATCTATATAAATAAATAAAATTGAAGTGTCTGTTTATAATTTCAAATTAGCAGTGTGTTACCAAATGCATTTAAAGCTATATACGGTACTTATATATATATATATCAAAAAATCAATTTTTAAAATTTTTGTCTGTCTGTCAGGGGGTTACTGGGGCGTACTGACAAAAAAATTCCTTCTTTCGAAATACAAGGATTATAATAATGAAATTTGGTTCACATTTTTCTTTTTTGAATTGAAATCGCCAAGAACGATTATTTTGGAAAACGATTCTCAACAGGATTACGGGTATTGATAGTAAAAATTTCGTTTTTTCCCCGTTAGATTTGGCTTGCATGTTTATTTACAGAGTAGAGATCCACCGAAAATTGGTTTTGCGGGAATCCACCTCATTGTAGTGTTACGAAAATGCAAACATCATTCTATACTTCAATTTCAGAGATTTTTAGAAAATACAAATAAGACGAGTTCTGCCCTTTTTTTTTTTTTTTTATCAAGAGGCGACAGTTACAGGTATAAGTATGTTTTTCAAAACAATCGAACTCTTAATGATAGGACTTAGTTATTAATAGTTGATATATATAACATCATGAAATACCCAGCGAAGCGGGTGGGTAACGGCTAGTATATATATATAATCAAAAAATGTATACAAATAGTTATAAATCTAAGCATAACCAGTCAAGACAGTAAGAAATATTAGCCACATTAGTACAATAGCAAACTCTTCGCCTTAGGAGCCAACATTGCAGGTTTAAATAAAGTTTTGTGAATAGTCAACCTTCACCTGTTATTTGCCTTTACACTGAGCCAAAGGGAAAGGAAGAAATATTATTGAAATGCAATTATTATTCCAAATAAAATACACAATACTATTAATATATAAAGATACATTTTAATAGATGACGAGTACATACTAGTACAGAGTTAAAATCGATGTAATAAAACTAAAAGATAAGACTTACTTTGTGAGTATGGCATCAGGTTAATGTCCCCCCCCCCGCCAAATACAAAGGCAGTATTAGAAGTACCACATAAAAATAAAATACGTAAATTATAATGAAATAAAAGTAATTAATATAAAAAAACCTTAAATATTGATATAAAAAATATTGAAAAATAAAAGAACTTCGTAAACATACACAATAGTATTAAAATAAAATAAGATATTATTAATTTTACTAAACATGTAGCGCCATCTTTTGCAAATTACTACATTCATAAAACATTATTACATTTTGTTATTTCATTGAGTCATTTCCTGAGCAGGATATCCATGTTGAACACAATGACTAATAAAATTATTAAAATTTAAAAAGATATTAGATTTATCGCTAACTGATACATTATTACCATAAATATACTTAAAAAAATATTTCTACAAAGAGAAATAATAAAATTTCTAATATGTCATTTCAAGAATGCTAAACATTTTAATTTATAATCATTAATATACAATGATGCATTTAAGTATTTAAATGGATTATTATTAATTATAACTAGGTTTAAGTAATCAGGATAAGAGTTAATATTAGGATTTAAATTATTTTTATTACCTAAAAGAATTGGATCATGTATATATCTAAAAATTTAATAGTCATTATTAGTATTATATTTAAAATCATTAAGATGTAAATATAAATTAACCAAACTATTGCTAGCAAAGCCACCTAGAGGCAAATATTTAGTTTTTTTCTGCAATGAACCATTAAAATTAATGTAATTTTCCTTTAAAATGAAATCTATGTGAGTTTTAAATTATACGAAGTTAATAGTAAGGTTACAATTAATTTGATTTTCTAAAATTACCTTAATAATACCTCTTCCTAATAGAGAAGAGAGGAATGAGACACAGATCCACGATGACGGAGAAAGAATACCATTTCAAAACAATGAACTTAGCCATTTAGGCAACGACGCACGGTTAAATGTTTTAATATCCATATTGTTTTGTCCCATTTTATTATAGTTATTGTTAAAATAAACAGTTTTATCTGTTAAGTATTAGTTATATCGAGGCCTTTAAAAAGCATTAACAAAATACACACACGCATATATATAGAATATATATAGAAGTAATAGAATTTTCAAGAATCTGAGATATTGAGCAATTAAAATTGTCAAAACCAAAAGAGTCATTGAACTAAAACGGATAACTAACACGATTTCTCAAGCTATCATTGATTTAGGGCAGCGAAATAGGGTTATTAATTGCTTTATGGATCGAAACTTATCCGTCTGCAGAAGGTTTCGTTATAATAGAAAACCAGAACCTTATTGAAAATTAGGCCTACATCTATCTACACGAGGGAGGAACACAAAACAATACATTTTTTCTTGTTCTCCTAATTGACCTTTTATTCCATTTTTTTTTCATTTTTACATTGTTATGTTACATCGAGACAGCGCAAAGGTACCTAAACGATAAATATTATGATAAATAATTAAAATGAATTAAAATTAAGAAACCGAAAAAAAGCTTACTCATATTTTTACATTTTTTCTATAAAATATTTATTATTAGGCTAATTTTCTTTCAATTTCTTCATTTTTTTTAGTAACTTGGGTAGCCATAAGAAATATATGAAAATATCAAAAGTTTCTTTTGTACTATAGACTTCACTAAAATGCACAACTTTTGACATCACTGATATTCTTAACCTCTAGAATACAATTAAGAAATATAAGTAATTCTATATAATGACACGATTGATTAGACTAAAGGTATGAAAAAGCGCTTCAGTTTTGACTGTTTCGGACTTTTTAATTACAGACTTTGTAAGAACTAAAAGACTTAAAATAAAAATAATTAAGAAATACTTATTTTTCTCATATTTGAGATATTATATGCACCATTCAACTAGACCTATCCAGACGATTTATAAAGTTGGATCAATTATTATCTCCAAACCTATATAAGTCAATTTAAAGAAAAAAAATCCACTATTTTTTTAAATAATTTAATGCACCATAAATTTATGATCATGTTTTTTTGTAATCTTTAAGTAAAGGAATAGAAACCTTTCAAGAGCTTAAAAACATTTTAGGTTAACACATATTGGATAAAAATTTCACACTATTTTAGGTGAATCATCCAAATAATATTTCTGAATTTAAAAAATTCCACAAAAGCATTCTTGTACAACCTATAAAGAGCCATTAATTCAAAGTAATAATATAAATGAATATTTTCTCGTTTAAATTATTTGATATTATATTATTATATAAATACTTTTGTGTACGTAGAATTTTCATGTTCTAATTATTTTGTTTGTATCATTTTTTAAAGCGATTAAATTTTAAATATATTTTTAACTACGTGAGATTTATGTAACATTTCTCGGAAAAAATGACAATCATAGGTAACAAATTTAAAAAAAACATGTTTAATTATTATTTAAAGAGAGGTATTTTTCACTATCTATGAGTTTAAACTTATTTATGCGTTTTCCTTTCTGTCTGGTCCAATATCTAAGTGGTATCAATAACATAAACTATTTCCTATCATTTGTAGGTACTCTTAATGTAACTAAAGCAATGAAGAGCAACTCAAATTCAAGCAAGATTAGAAGCAGTATTGCACCATTGCATGGAAATGTTGAATGGCATGATAATTAATGAGCAAAGTAGAATAGCTAATGCCATCCATTTGATTGAGCATTGATATCAATATAAATAACTCTCTTATATCAGCTAGTAATCAACAACCGAAAACTTTAAATTAATGATCTATTCATATGGATTCCGTTAGTAATTTAGAAGGGCTTATCTTTCGTGTTCCTTTGCTCATCACATTAATATGAGTTCAATATATATTTCTAATGCAACCTATTCTGAATACGAAGGAATGTAATAGCAAAGTTCGCCTTAAACGAACCCATTATTCACATTTTCAAGTTGACCATTTTTTTTAAAATGGTCATATAAAAAAAAATTCCTGTTACTGTACTACTATTTTGCATATAAATTGAACCCGACATTTTTTAAAAAATTTTTTAACCATAGAAGGAAACTGATTCAGAAACTACTTAATTTAAAAACAATACTTTTTAAAAAAATTATGTATTAAAATTATATAATTCTCTTTTTCCAGATGTTCAAATTTGAGAGAAATTTGGCAACTTATTTAAATGAAGGAATTTGTGTCAAATCAAACTTATCGAAGGAATAACAATTTTTTGACGACTAAAAACATTTAACATTTTTAAAATATTAAAAACATATTACTTATCAGGTAAACAAAATTGTGAATTTTGTAAATACTTTCCTCAAAAAGGGCAAAATAAAATATTTATTACATCAACCTGGCTTTAGAGTGATTAGTCATTAAAGAATATTTCTATAAATAACTCATATTGATTTAAAATTTCTCTCACAAAGTGCCTTATTTTTTATTTAATACTGCACACCCCAATAAAATTTAACAATTCCTTTCCTAGCAGTGATACTTCTTTATTTTCACTTTTATTGTAAAAGTAGGGATTAAATTTACAATAAATCCTTATTAAAGAAATAAAACGACGTAATACAAAGCTTCGCCAAGTACTAAAGTCTCAGACAGCGGCAGTCTTAGCATCATGTTTTTCTTCTCAAGAATGGTCTTTAAAGGTATTCCCATTCTGACTACGAAGCGTTATACGACCCCATTCTATGCTCTTTTTCCGACGACGAAATGGTGCACCCAGCTTTATTTAAGGGACGGCAAAACTTTTAAGGCCCTCCATTCCACCGCTAGAATGAAAACCAGAAAGTCTGGACCCAACGCTTCTTAGGTCGTTTCTCGAGTTTCAGGTACTTACAGCTGGGACATTTAAAGGAGCCTTTGTGTGGTAATATTAAAGTTCACCGCGCAAAATGTAAGAGTAGAGGGTAGATATTTAAGATCCTAGAGGATCAGAAGACTTTTTGAATGGTTATTCTAGTTAGCTGCGATGCAAATAAGTTCTTTCTCCTTTCTGATAGTTTTAATAATTTTTCTTTTAAAATAGATGTGTTTTATTTTTAGACTGTTTGGTAATAAGCATATATCTGACTTAACTGTGATTCTTTTCTTATTTTCGATCACAATACTCTGAAAATTGCCTTTCAGCTAGTTAAGTTAAAATGTACAAAAATGTTTTTCGAAAGAAATTTCTTTAGCTCGCACATTGCACTTTAAATTTAAGAAAATAAAAACGAATTTTGTCTGTGTTTTTTCCTTATATTTTTTTTTAGTTTTGTATACTACCGCGTAATGCTGCTGTTGTAAAAGCAAAATTTGTGATGTGAGGAGCAAAAAAAATCAAAATTTGTAAATTTAAATCACCGTAAATTCCGGTGTATAACATGCCCTTTTAACACAAAAAATAAGATAGAAATTTACGGGTGCCCATTATACGCCGGGTATAAAAACGAGAGCATTAAAAATGAAGACATAATGAGCATAGAAAATTAGACTTTAACACATATCGAAATGAGGTTTATTTAAAAGAAATGACATTTTTTCCTTATGAACTTAAATGGTTGATATCATAGAAATAAACTATTTTTTAAAGCTTGGTATCATGCATTGAATAAATGATTTAAAAGCATAAGAGCTCAAGAACATTTTTAGATTTCGTAAAAAATGCGTTATATGGTGAATATACCAAAAATTAAATAATTCCGCTTGGAAGTATAGATGCGGGGTTATATGGCGGTGCGTGTCATATGCCGGATTTTACGGTATTCATATATTATAGTGCAGGAAGCTAAAAAAGAAAATCTTTTGCACTATTAGCAATATTTCATTATTTCACTGAACTTTAATTTTTTATCTTTTGTTTATCTTTAATGAAAAAAATTAATAAAATATGAACATATTTTGCATTTTTAACATTTCAGCACTATACGTAGACCTAGACCGCTATTATTATTATTAAGTATAGTAACAAAATTATCCAATTTTTTCAGTTTAAATAAATTAAAGCCAGGTTTTTGTAAAAACTCAAGCATTGATCTTAATAAAATGAGCCATGCTTATGACACTGTCCTTTTCAACAGCATCGCCAATTTTTCGAAATGCTTCTGCCTTTAGTTTGCCTTTTTTTCTCCACCTTTTAGGTGTATTGGTGAAGCCTTGTAAATCTGTATGCTTGTCATTTTTTTCAACATGACTTTGAAAGTCAAATAACGCGCTGTTGCTCAATCACAGGCTCCGTAAGGATTGCTAACCTATGATATTGCTTTTAGGCTGATTCTCATTTGAGCGGTTTTTTTTTTTCTATTGATGCAAAATAGGAAACATGAATTGGTCAGCTTTACCAAAATCTGAAATATCATATTTACATGTATATTTGTTTGTTCAGTATTGGTGCGTTCCAGTTGGTTGGTCTCCAGAGTTTTACTCAAAGTATTTTAATGAACTTTAAGCTCTTTTCTGCTTGTTTTCCTTTCAAACATCTTCGCTAATTTACTAACTCTATTCCTGTATATCCAACTATCCTAGCTCTCCAGATTCATACTTTCTTTCCTCAAAACTAAAACGTAACTGAATTAGAAGAACTTGGTTACCATTATCAGCATAACAATTAACAGAAATCATGCTTTCACGCAGACATGGATTTCTTAGTACAAATGCATTCTTTGGCAATTACCATTTTGCATAATATTAGATAAAACAAAGTAGAGCATGTTTACTTTTGGAGATATCGATGTTTTTTATAAATAGACTATTGTTTATATCGCGATGTTATGATTTTCGTAATTTATAACATATATTATGGTAATTATTAACAATACGATTATTTACTCGAAAACTTCAAGAATAAAAGCTCCTCCGTATAAGTATTTATTTTTAAGTCACCGTTTTGGCTATTTGGTAAAAACTCACGTGTTTGTTGTTGGAGCATAGTGATGCCTAACGTCATTTCTGGAAACCACTTACTAAACATCATTGTGAGATGGAAATATATTAGGCAAAAAAAAATTACTTGCATAATCAATTATTGGTAGCGATTTAATTAAACAATTATTTTTACCGCCTTTTTTGATGTTAACACTCAACATTCAAAAACATATGAACTTGAAAATAAATATATTTACTGAGAAGTTTTTTGCTACTTTACCATCTGTTGTTTTTTGACTGGTTCACAGATCAAAACGATTTAGTGAACAGGCTAGAGAAGTTTCCGTTTCATAGCTACCTGAATATGATACATGCTATTAGCAGGAATCCATTAAACTCGTAAGGAGCTAGTAAACCTCTGAACTTTAGCCTTTGTCATGTCCAAATTTCCGCAGAAATCTTACTTCAAATATTGTTCTTTTCAATGAAAAATATATATATTTCCTAACTACCTTCGTCTAATAAAGGTAAACAAATAGATCTTTTTTAAAATTGTGCTACAATTTATTAAATTTTGATAATTAAAAATGGTGAAAAATAGTCAAATGAAATGAAGAAATACTGAACATCTTACAAAAATGAAATTTTTCGGAAACACTAGATATTTTGAAAATGATAGTTAAAAATTTTTACCCATCTCGCTTACTCAATTTTTCATTTAGAATAACAATTTTACGACTTAGTAAAATAATTAATTATAAAGAATTGAGAATAAATAGTCAAATTTTCCATTTTTCAATCCTTCAAGTACAATGCGCGAGCAAAAGAATTTTTTTTATTTGAATTTTTCTTTTCTTGGTTTTATTAAGCTAAAATATAGTGACTCAAAAAGACAAAACCCAACAAATCCTAATATTCATGCGCATGTATGTGTGTCTCATCCATTTATTTCAATGATGTTAAAAAATTTCGAATATTATACCTTAAAAAAAACTAAATTTGAGATATTGAAAAATATATAGCTAACTAAACAAATATTACAACTTAATGCTCCTCACGGGCTAATTTCCCTCATATAAACATCTATTAGTTACGAATGCATTTCAAAGTTTTGATATTTTTCAGTTTCTATGTACTGAAATTTTATTTAAACAACAAAACGTAACAATTATTATACTCTTTCAAAAATTTTGATGATTTCAATGTTGAAAGTAATTTTCGAATATCGCACTACTATATTATTTTTCGTTTAAAACAATGAACGAACATTAATTATGCTTTAAAGTATACATTATTGTATTCTAATCATTGTTTAATCAGTAAAACCATTGTTTATTTTTCAGTTCCAGCTCATTTCCGAGTAAAGTTTCAATCATCAACTGTTAGGAAAGGGGAAACAGTTCACTTGATGTGCACTGCATTTGGAGAAACTCCTATAACATTAATATGGACAAAAGATAGACAAATGTTCAACATTAGAACAGAATCCAGGTATAAAAATGTTGTACAATAATAATACTGTGTTAGAAACTTTCTGCTTAGCAAAAAAGGGGGTTTTTTTTTGTTTTGTGATACACAAATTTGAGTTCGAAACCATATTTAAGCTAAAATTTTAAAATGGAGCATTCGAAAATCTGAATACACTTTTCATCTACTTCAAATTAATCAAAATCAGTTTTATTTTGCTTTCTGAAGTTCTGAAAGTTTGTAAAATATGCTAGACACGATTAATTTTGCTTTGAATGAATAGGATTTGGAATATAAGAGACTATTACTTGGAGAATAGAATTTTTTTTGGGAATAAAAAAATTTGCACGAGTAACTAAACAAATATTTTTAAAATGTGTAAGTAGGCGGAAAAAAACTATATAGATCAATAACTCAGCCCTCCATTATTTATTTAACTACAATTGTAAGGAACGTTCCTATTTTTCCTAAATCACAGTATTCTCTCAAAGTCTCTCGATTGTAAGCTGTTTACAAACAAAACGTGATTAACAGTTTGCACAGATAAACCATTATTCAATAAATATATGATAAATTCTTTAACACTTTCATCACGAGGGACGAGATACAACTCGTCTTCTAGAATCCACAAATAAATCATTATTGTGAGAATTATTATTGATTGCAATCGATTATTATTTTTCAAAGTAAGATAAACACGTTTTAAAGGAATTTACATTTTAATTAAATATTAGCGCTCATGACAGCCGCGCAAAAGGGAAACCAAAAGCAGGCCATTGTCATAATAAAAGTGTTAAAACGGCTAAAAAAATTTTTTTTTAAATCTTAAAAACTTAAATACATGTATTAAAAAGAAATAAATTTTATCTGTTTATCTAACCCTATATGTCAATATTTTTTATATTCAAATTGATTTTCACTCAAAAATCTGTGTTTTTTTCTTGCACGGGAGATACGAAAGGACATTAGACTAGAAATACTAATAATTGTTTTCTTTACAGTTATTATTATTGTGTATATAGCAAAAAAAAATTATTTTCTTAAAGAAAAATAAAGTTTATCAGGCATATAAAAGGAAACTTAAATAAAATATAAAAGATTATTTTTTTACAAAAAGTTACTTTAAACATCACAAAAATTTAATAAAATTTGTAATTGTTAGTTATGTCGTAGAACAGGGTTCCTCAAACTGTGGGGCATGCCTTCTAGGAGGGCCTGACAATACTACGAGGGGGGCGTGAGCTTATCGAAAAGTTCAAAGTGAAATATTATTTAAAGAAGTTGTTAATTTACTGAAAACAAGCAAATTTAAATATATTCTGGCATAATAAGAAACGAAATACACATTTACTTTGTTATAATATACTTATAAATGTATCAGCATAAAATATTTAATAATATTAATTTATCAAAAATTCATTATGAACAAATTTTATTATAAGTATTGATTTCCATGGATTTTTGCCTTATACAAAATTACATATCATGTTTAACACTTATCTTGATAATTTGTACGGTTTATAATTAAAGTTGTAATGTAGCTTTTGTCGAAGTACATTATTATTTTATTCGATACATTGTTGTTGTAGAGAGGGGGCGCGATGGAAATTATGGTTGAAAATTGGGTCGCAAATATTGGAAGTTTTAGTAGCACTGCCATAGAATAATTTATTCTTGTATTATTATTGCAACTATTATATTATTATTAAATTATTATTGAATTATTATATTATTATTGAATTATTATATTATTATTGAATTATTACATTATTATTAAATTATTATATGATTGTATTATTATTAAATTATTATATTACTGTATTATTATTAAATTATTATATCATTATTAAATTATTCTATAATAAAAATTATTATATTATTATTAAAATTTCAGTAATCCAAATGTTACAAAAATTACAATAAATACACATATCTTTCAAGTTCTTTTTACTTTTGGATGGTATTTGAGTATTGCAATAAGAACACATACTTGCATGTATACTTCGGTCTTCTACTAGGAATATTTTGAAATGATACAAAAATATTTCTCAGATCGAGATACCTACCTAAGTATATGTTTTTCAAATTTCCGAACAGGTATAGCGAAGTACAAAAAGATCAAGAAGACGGTGTTATGTCAGAAGTAACCATTATATCAGCTGACAGAAGAGATTCCGCACTCTTCACTTGTACCGCTTCTAACGAATTTGGAAGAGATGAAACAAACTTCCAAGTAGTAGTGCAAGGTATGTACAGTACGTCATTATTAAAATGTAAATTATTTTTCTCAAGAACGAAAATGAAATATATATATAGGTATTACAACTTTATCACTTATTATTTTATTTTCACTAAACAAAATGAATATGTACAATATATATATATATATATATATATATATATATATTTATATATTTATTTATGTGTCCGTGAGTGTTGTATCGCAGAAAAGGATGAAATTAGGAATTTGGTGAAATCCCTAAGGGATATAATCAATTCACAGGAGATTTTTAAATAACGTTTATTGAAGGTCATTTCCCTGATGAAAGTAAGTGATTTGTGTGTGTGTGATCCAATCCCTGAACTGTTTCTGTGAAATGGTGAAATAATCTTGCCTAGATAACAAATATGGTGCTTTACTAAATGTAGAGTAAGAAATACAACAGTAACTTAACTCAGTAGTGCAACAGCCCATGAGGGTCAAGGCCTACTGTGCTCAACTCAGTATACACAACCTTGGGCAATGAGGTGCATGAGCAGATGTTCCGGTTAAGAGGTCAGCCTGACACGGAACCATCAGTGTTAATTTCTCGAGAAAGCTTGGTTCTCATTTATCGACCCACTGAAGAGATGAAAAGCTGAGTGAACCTTGCCCAGCCCAGGGTTTGAGCCTCGGACCTGTGGTGTGGAAGCGCGATGCATTAACCCAGCCACTGGGTTTCAATACAGCAGTAGTCGCTGAAATACAAACTATTTACTCGAAACTAATTAACAAAAGAATTATATAATTAGGCTAGTATTTTTAAAGGACATTTGTATTAAATTTTCAAACATTATTTTCGTGAATATAATTAATTAAAAAAAATCTTATTCATTTTTGTTGTAACATGTTGTTGATTTGTAGCATCTCGAGGTACAAAATACGTTACTTTTTTTTACAAGCACAGCTTTTTGTTTTACATTGTAATTTGATTTGCTCACAGGAAAACTTCTTAAAACTTTGACCTTCAAATAAGGATAATTTCCCTGCAGAGAGTTAAACTAATATGTAGAACTGTTTCGGTAAATGTTGTAGTAGATATTTGGTGAACTTTTCTTTAGTGCAATCTTATAATTCCAACTTAGGAACCAATTTGGTATAAATTATTTTTAAAATCTAATACCTTGTCTAATAGACCTTTGTCTTAGGTGCATGCACTAAAGCTGTGAAGTTTTCATTCTAACGCATCTTTAATTTCTTCAAAGAAACTTCTTTTGTTTTTTCAGCTGATCTTTACAGGTATTTTTCAGCATTTTTCACTTATATCATTAATGCTCTCTACTTTTTTGCATAATATTACAGAATCTTCTATTTGTATTTTTTCGATTCCAACTAGTTTAAAAATGTCCGGATAGTTCCTAAACTTTCTTCACATACAAATTCGGTCAGATTTTGATTTTGTTTTTCTACATCTGAACTCATTTTTAATTACGTAGGTATTTAAAAAAAATTGAAATATGGAAAACAATATTAAAAATGCTCGCAAACCTCTTTGCGTAATGTTTGGGTACTGTGTGCACGGGCGCCTCAGGGGAACGGAAAGGTAAAGGCAGAACCGGCCTTAGCAGTGGACCGCGTGCAAAAAAACCACTTGGAACCGTATTTTTTTTAAAATATTTATATTGCCAATGCATGTTTATTCAATGTGAGAATTGTTTTTTCTGATACATTAAACGCTTCATAAAAGATTATAATTTATTTTTTCGTTTTCTTTTTCGATGCTTAATATAGCAAGTGCATTTACGCATTCTGCACACTTGCCTGACCACAGATACTTTTTTTAAAATTTATTTTGCCTAAAGAACTCTCAGCACTTGGCAATGTGAAGAAAAGTTTTACCTCGAGTAATATGTTTAGAAACTCATTACAATTATTGTTTAGTATATGCATTGCCACATGTCTTGCAGCTCTTTCATTCAAGACAAATATAACAGAAAATCAATTTGTTAAATTTTGTTTTCATCTTCATCTTTGTTTTACAGTTTTAAAAAAGTTTTTGAAACATTTTTCTAAAATTTTTATATCAATGATTAATTTTAAATTAAAAAAAATAATACGTTTGGTATACTAGCTTTCTTGCTTTCTCTACAAATGCGGTTAAATGTTGTTCTTAAATTTTTGGATTGAAATTTCAATTTCACTGATTAAATTAAAAGCCGAGACAAGGACAATTGTTTTTGCTTAAAATAGTTTATTGATAGTTTTAATTTGGGACAATATTGCAAACCATACTATTAAACAAAATGACTGGCATTTTTTGTATTGAATCCAATGGACTTTTAGTTTCGGATAACCCAGTATAATAATTAACATAAACAAATTCTTCTACGTTATAACGGCCTTGGTAGCCAAGTGGTCAAAGTATCTGATCATGGCAGACGCGTTATGAGTTCAAAGCCAGTACCACTCAAGACCCACTGTGTACGGGAACGATGCACGTTAAATCTGTCGAGAGCTCAAATGTCTTCCCGTTGGTGAAGTGTGGTAGTTTGGATGAGGGTGCCTCCTAAGGCGTCGTTTTCGTCACTCGACAGTGGTTTAAAATTACGAGGTTCTTTGCAATTATTCGTATTGTTGCATTTTAGTGTGACATTAATATAACTCTCTCTTTTGCAAGTCCTGCTCCAGTCACATAAATGACTTCAAAAATCCCTATAAATGATTAATTTAGAAATAATCTTTCCCCTTCAAAATTGATATATCTAATGATTGAAGTTTGCTTCTTATGGGAAATATCAAGAGTACAGTCCAATTTGGATATTATATTACGTAATTTCTTTTATATATTTTTTTTTTAAATTTCAATAAGGACTTCATTTCCTAATGCAGAAATAATTTATTCTTGTAATCTATGTGCTAATTCCATTTCACGAATTAGTTATTCTGTTCATATGATCCATTAGCAAAGTCGCATTTACTTAATTATTCAAATAAACTTAAATTTCCATTATAATATGAGTATTTTTATTATTTCATTGGTTCCACGAAGTAGAAGAATATTACATGCAAAAATAGAATCACATCTACAATTCTTTGAAATAGTAATTTTAGGTTACTGACTATATTTGGAACAATAATTTTGCAAAAACAAATATAATAAAGTTTCTTTTTTTTTACATTTAGTATCACTTGAATTAGAATATGTGTATAAAATTGTTATATTTACTATAAAAAATCTATTTCAATGCAAATGTTTGGCAAAAAAAATGAAAATAAATGACAATTTCAAAGCATTTTCCTTTTATGGGAAGTGCTTCTATATAACATTTTTCCTACATATATATATATATATATATATATATATATATAGTTAGTTAGTTAGGACTTATCAACCGAGCCTGACAAGGATTTTTAAATGATTCACATTATTCTCAGAGTCATTATTAATTGAAATAATAATCGGTATATTTTTCATAAAAATTTCTCTACTTTGATGCATTAAAATATGAATAAGTCCACTTCTCTAAATTATGTACTTTTAGAAAATCCATGGCCTGGTAGCCAAGTGGTCAAGGTATCGGATCGTGGCTCATGAGTTCGAGCCCAGTACCACTGAAGATCCGCCGTGTAGGGAAGCGATGCACGTTAAATCTGTCAGGAGCTCAAATGTCCTCCCGTTGATGTAGAGTGGTAGAGAGGAGAGTGACAGATCAGGTGTCGTCTGGTCACTTAACCATGGTTCAAAATTACGAGGTCCGTTGCCAAAAGTCCGCGTGTAGCTGAACAGTGCGACGTTAATATTCACTCACTCACAATCTCGGAAGTTTCACGAATCAAATAACAAAAACTAAACATTTGTATCATCATGAATTAGTTTTTAAAGTTCTCGGAATTCAGAGATGTATAATACTAATGTTTATGATAAATTGTACTTCTCGTTATACTGACAACGATCGGAATATTGTAAGTATTTCATGTACAAGAGTACATTATTTGAAATCTTGATCATGCGAGGGTGCCTTCAATCGCGTTGCTCCAGTGCATAGTGTCCCCCCCCCCCCAGATGGCTGGCCTTAAGTAAAAAGGAGTTGTAACACGTGCGACAAAAGAGCTGCGTGAATCCTGACTTGTTCATTTCACCATTTGGCTGAAACAGTTCAGAGATTTGATCTTATCACTTACTTTCATCAGGAAAATGACCTTGAACAGTCATTATTTTAACATATATCGTAAATCGATCCTATCCCTTAGGGATTGAATCAAATTTTTAATTTTCGACATTTCCCTACAACATATATATATATATATATATATATAACAATGGCGTGCAAACTAAAGCAATATAAATGCATTTTTCAGCCCTGAAATGTTTATAAAGATCTTTTTTTCCAACAAGTATAGAGAAAACGGCAGATCAGTAGATAGGTTATACGTATGCAAATACCATCACTATGACATCAGGAGGAACGACACGCACAAAAATGAGCGGAATGCGCGTTCTTAGTGCCAGGGCAACTTAAAATGAAAAAAGAAGAACGCACTTCCAGCCATTCTTTACGATTGAAATTGAAATCTCACGTTCACAGTGGCTGCAAGAAACCATCAGAAGGCTCTTACACGTGTTGGAATAACTGACATTCTTGAGGAAGAGTAGCTTTGACGAGTGTTGTAGAAGAATTTGATAAAAATGTAGTTTCAAGAGCCTGGAAGGCTTTCCAAATAACAGATAGAGTTGTAAGAAGGGCTTACAGGAGATCATATTCCTTAGAAAGAGAATTTCATTTGTTGTTCTACGTCGAGGTCAGACGATGCTTTTTACTAGCTCCATTCTGAGAATAAAGCCATTTTTTGTTTTGTTTACTAAATGTTATATAAGGCATTTGTTATTATATATAACAATAATGCATCTGTTCAAATAATTTTTTGATTACTCTGCAATGTGATAACCATGTCCTCAAGTTGATTTTTTCGGAATTACGTTGGAATCTGAAAGGTTTGGCTCACTGTTGTGCATTTATATTGATTAGCAATTAGAAATAACAAATGACACACTGAATGCTACTATATAATTGGACATCTAAAGGCATCTTTGAATTTTTTAGGAATAATGCGAAAGAAAACATTAATAGTTGGATGAAGTGTGGTTTCTTGTCTTTATTTGAAAGCAAATGGTCAGATGGCAACGAATAGTTTCACAGTACCTATGAAATAATGCATGCAAACTGATTTTAAATAGCTATTGTATTTCATGTGTGCTACGAGTAATATCGATTCTACACTGCTGGCCACACAAAATGCAACACCAATAAGGACCAGAAATATCATAGCGAAATTTATTCGGCAGATAACCTGTTGTACAAAGATCAAACGATTAAAATTAAAGCCTCTTGTGACGTGAGGATGATGACAAAATAAGTAGTTTGTGTAAACGGCATTGCTGGCTATAACCACTGCCAGTTTTCGTCAGCATGAAATCAAAGAGGCTTTGGGCGATTCCTTGGGGTTCAGCAGTCCATGTGACTTCCACATATTGTCAAAGTTGATCTGGTGTAAGAACGGGATATGTATGCCGGGCCAGTCGTTGTTCAGATGTGGACCACACTTTTCGATTGGAGATAGATCGGGAGTACAAGCAGTCGAAGGAAGCAATTCAATCTGATGCGTGAAGAAGAATTCTTGAATACTGCGTGTCACGTGTGATCGGGCGTTATTCTTTTGGAGTATGGCGGATGGCAAGCGCTGAATGTATGGGGGGGGGACAACGGGCTCCAACACATCAGAGGTGTAACACTGGCTGTTCAGTGAACCTGTAATGCGTACTAGAGGGATGTGGCAGTGAAATCTAACAGCACTCCAAACCATGATACCGGGTAAAAGATGCATAATGCAACAATTCAGTAGTCTCTCCCCACAGTGTAAATTTCCCATGGTTTTCATGCCTTTTTCAGGGAGTTGCATTTCGTGTGGCCAGTATAGTGTATTAGTATTTTATTAGATTCTACGAGTGTATACTGTAATGACCAACTATTGGTAAAAAATCTCTGCAAGGGTCAATTAGTTGGACAATACGGTGTAAATGCGTTAGAGTCCTTGAACTCACATTTTAATCGCTTACAGACAATCCACAGTGCGAGAAATATTTCGACAACTTAATACTATTTCCTAGTTATGAGGTAAGAAGTTTATTATCCTATGAGGGCATCGCTGAAAATTACGTATCAGGTGACACAAATACTAGCATGGGCAAGAGAATGTTACCATTGTCTCATATATATGTAAAAAAGTGTTGCTAGTGTGATGAATCTAGAATCAGTCCAACACATAAAAATGATAGATTATGAGTAAAACGTGAGTTTCATGAAATGATACATTCTTTCTGGAAGATGCTCTGCAAACTTATGTAGTTAATATTTTCGTGTAAGAACTGTTCACTTGGATCGAAATGAGATCGTTCCTCATAGTTCAACGTTACAATGATCTCTCAGTCACCCATGTGCTCTTATTTTGATTCTCAGAATCCCATTGGAAACTTCACCCTTAAATAAAACTATCAATCTTGCTATTACACTAGAATTGTTTCCGAATAATTCGGAATTAATTTCTACGGATATGAATTTGCTTCCCTTGCCAAAAAGATCACATGATCTCAATTTCAACGGGAATAATTTGGTTGTCAATATGAAAGATGTTCAACGCACAAAAGCTTATTTTTCAATTGTTCCTAACAGAAAGGGGGAGGTAGACTGTATGTTCATCTAGCTTCCTAACACATCTAGAATTATGTTAAGCCCGTGCCAATATGTGTCACTGCCATCATCAGTGTGAAAGCTGACTACATGATACTGTACAAGTATATTTAATTCAGTTCCTTTTTAGTAAAATTTAGCAATCAGGACAGCTTAGGTAAATGGTCTTTTATAATTGTAAAAAAAAGAAAATTAGTTATTGTTCAGCTGTTTAAATTGCAAATTTTTATTTTCAGTTTTTCAGTCTTTCCGTTCGTTTTGCCTCTATTTGTCTTCAAAGAGTAAACACTTCATGGTATAAAGTAAGAAAACTGAATAATTAAAAACTAATCGAATCGTATACTAGTAAAAGTGTGCTTGCATATTTATATGCTGATTCTACAGAATTTTTTTATAATTTTAATAATTTCATTTAACAGGAGAAAATATTATCTAATTTATAAACATAACGAAAATGTAATTTTAAATATCAATCGAAAATGAAATGAATGTGAATTTACATTTTGAAAAACAAGCTGTTATACCTTGGAAATAAATTTTAAGAAGCTATAACTGATTTGAAAAATAAGAATGAATGCACAGAATTCCTGATACTGCAATAAGTATGCCCATGAAAACATAAAAATACATAAAAATAGGTTACCATTTAACTATCTAAATAAAAATTTAATAGAAAATTTTTTAGAGAAATTGTGATATTTTTGAAACATTTTTCAGAGACAGAAAAATTGAATGCAGAAGAATAAACTTATAACAAATTAACCAAAAGGATTATGAATAAGGATCTGTTTTTGAATTTCTGAAACATCAACGTTCCTCAGATTTATTTATTATTCACTTCTTAAACCATTTGTGAAATGGAATTAAACACTTGTTAAAGAAAATCAAATTTACTTAAAATATATATTTTCTTAAAACCACAGGACTCTGAAAATATCCTATCTCAAACAGGTTATATAAAAAAAAATTGAACATAATTATGTGCTGAGGTCTAATCTCTGATTTTCGAAATATTTTTGATAGAAGAAAATTCCTGGTACTTATTTCCCGAAAGAAATATTGATTTTTAAGCGTCCTTTTAAAGTTAGTCAAATGGAAAAGTTAAATGAAACTTTTCCCGAATCTATTGAACTTGCATCGTTATAAGAATCAAACCAACAATTTCAATCCGATTTTCAGTAATAGTTCTTAAATAATAATGAAACATTTAACTATCAACAAAATAGTTTAAAAAAGAAGAATCTGAAATAACAATCGAAGCTTTTATTCTTATAAATCGATTGCAAATCATTTAATTTTAAGAATCAATCATTATATATATCTTAAGATTTAAGACGTGAATTTACTGAAAGTTTATAGTTATATTTACAATTTGTAGTAAGACAAATTTTAGCCATTCGATGCATAAATATTGATGAAAAGAATCATTTGTTGCTTCTTATCCAATCCTTAAATCGATTTCAAGTTTTGTCTTTTATATTTGAATTAATTTTTGATTAACGTCGCAATCTAAATCAATCAGAGGACAATTGGAAGCGTATAGCGTAATTTCTAACTTCAGTCAAGTGACGAGGACGACACCCAGCGGGCTGACCACTCTTCGAACTCATGAACCTCCCCAAAGTGAGGACTTCGAGTCACGATAGAATTAACGTACTCTGCATGGAGGGTCTTCCATGGTGCCTGGATTCGAACTCATGACTCACAGGTCATGTTCGTGACCATGACCACACTAGGCTAGTGTTATCATTTTGTCTTGTATATATGTGTGTGAATTTCAACTTTATATAGAATGAATAATTTTAAACTTTTATAAATGTAAATTTTCTTGTGTTTTTAATCCAAACATATTTTTGTACAGTTAAATCGCTAAAGTTTTATTCCAAATCTAGATCTCTTTAGGGGATAACGACTATTTAATTTATAAACTCATATTAGTCCTTTCTGCTAAATTAAGGTCATAAAATATTTCTGTCTTGAATGCTAATTCATTATTTCAGTGATTCGCTTTTAAAATGAAAAGAAACATTAGAACATTTTGAAATAATTGCAAAGATAAATTTATTAAAATATGAAAATAAATCAAATTAACAATGTTTTGGTTTAGTTTTTAATGCATGTGTTTATTCTTTTACTCTACCATTTACAGAAAGACCGGACAGTCCAAGGAATATGGAAATCAAAGAATTAACGAGCAGAACTGTAACTCTGACATGGGTTCAGCCGTATAGTGGGAACCTTCCTCTAACACGATACATCGTTCAATTGAAAAGACAAGATGGTATGATAACATTAAGAAAATGTCAAAGACTTTGTTTCACGTTTTCTTTTAGTTAGAAATATAGAAGTGTTTTTAAAACTTTACAGACTTTTTTTTTCACAAACATATTTAAGTATTTCTTTGTTAAAGTATCAAAAAACAAATCAATTAGATAATATAAAAACTGTAATAATATATTATCACATTTCTTTGCATGTGTGGTCCTTTAAATATATATTTATATAGATAATATCCTACAAAGTTGAATTTTATTAATTTATTACTTTTCTAGTTTAATAACATTTAAGTTGCTTAATTTTTGCATTATTGTCTTAACAATTTGTCTGCCTAATGTAGAAATTAGATGTAAAAAAAAAGATACCATATGTGCTTAAAATTTAAGAAAAATTGTTTGCAGGTGATTGTAATTTTGAACTTAATAATTTATAATGTACATCAATTTACACGTATACAAATGACGAATATATCATTATGTATATTTACAAAAAATATTAAATGGATGAATATACATAGGGTTGAACTGTACACTGTCACATCACTGTCACCCTTTTTACGTCGTCGAGAGGAGCATAGAATTCACACCCCGCTAATTAGTGCACTGCATCTGAAATCACCCAGACATTCATTTTCCTATATATATATATATATATATATCATACTTTGAACTTATGCTTGTCTATTGGGATCATAATTTTAAAACTTTGGCCATTTATTCAATAGTCATTTTTTTAGTTTGTTTAATAGAATAATGAAAGTTTATACCCATGCTATAGTTAGGTTTAAGTACTTTTAAACTGTTTTTACTTCACTATTATGCTTACATTTTCTGCTGAAGGAGAAGGCAGTGTTTCCGTAAAAAAAGTTTAACCCTACTTCACCTAAGTCATTTTCAGCACTAGAAAAAAATAACAGTTTTCCATTTTGTTCAATTTACTTATAATTGCATACACACACACATATATATAATAATTTCTTGTTCTTGGTGTTCGATTTTCGTTAATTTTTTTCTTTCTGTTTTGTGAGATATTTATTATGTTTATATTATTATATACTTATAATATACTTATAATATTTTTATGTATTATAATTATGATTAAAGAAAAAGAGTTAAAAATAGTTGTATGGATTGGTGTACGGAATTAATGACAACCTCATTTATATTAGACCGTTATATAAAGAGTAGGTCATAATTTTAAAAAAAATTGGAAGAAAACAAGATTTTTATACGTTGTAAGAGTGAATATACACATATTGATGTTAATTTTGCTATTTATTTTCATTAGCTACGTTTGGCGTGTTTCTAGCTAATTAAAAATTTTCTCTTCTTAGTCTACAAATAATATATTTAAAAAATGTTGTGATTCAATAAACTAATGTACATATGTTAATATTCATGTAATTTTTTTTCTTATCTCATAAACAGCATTCCATGCTATTCGAATTAAAAACGTCTTGCCACATAACTAAAGAACTTTCCTATTAACGAACCATCAACTCTTTTATCAAACATGGCATAAGTAGATTAAGGAATCAAAATGCTTCATATATGTATCATTTTGCTGTAGGCAATATTTTTTGAATATTTACTTGAATAAAATCTCAGAATATTTTAAAAATTCTTGTTATGAAGTAATTAATGAATATATTTT
Organism: Trichonephila clavata; assembly: GCA_019973975.1. Taxonomy (NCBI): domain Eukaryota; kingdom Metazoa; phylum Arthropoda; class Arachnida; order Araneae; family Nephilidae; genus Trichonephila; species Trichonephila clavata. Next base: position 49,093 of record BMAO01005765.1, read on the forward strand.
CGGAACCCTTACTATTGTCTTAAATAATATTTTTTAGGTATCAAAATATTTCAAATCTATACAAGTGAATTTCATCTCGAATTCCAACAGAAATATAGCTCTGTTCCTTTTAAGTGACTAATTACGTTCAGATTGTCATTTTGACAAACCGTATAAATGTATACTTTTCTGATTTTAAGTGTCATCTGAAGCAGAAAAAAAATATAAAATTGTTTTACGAATATTTTTACTTAAAAAGATATTTAAATGCAATTTTTCTGCAGAAAATTGAGAAAGGGTCACATATTTTCAAAACGTTTTCCTAGGAAATATGCTATTATAATAATAATATTTTGCTGACATATAATTAAGACTTCTGTTCAGACCCTTAACCAGGATTTTGAAATGTTTATATAATTTAGCCTTTATTTATTCATATTTTAATACATCAGAGTAGAGAAACTTTAACCATAAATATAGATCATTATTTCAACTATAAGTAACTAAAAATGTTATTTTTTCAAAAACTATAGTTCAACTCCTGTAGAGAAGTAATAGCTGTACATAGAGGCATTTTTAGTAAAAGGAAAATGTTTTGAAAATATGTCATTCTTTCTTCATTTTTTGAGAAAAATTGCATTAGACCTTTTTTTTTATCTAATAATAGTCAAACAATTTTATTTATATATTTTAATTCGACTGTCACCTCGAATATACGCTTTTTCAAAGTTCCGACGCAATCAGTTATCTTTAATAGCTTTGTTTCAATTTTTTACAAATTTATTATTTTCAAGTGTATTTATGTAAACTAAAATTGATTTTGAGATATAAATTTCATTTAAAAACAAAATGGTCATCAAAACTTCACTTTCGATCTTTTAATGAAGCAACACATCATGAGTGTGTTTCTTTTAATGATTTTCCTAATTTATGAAAATGAATAGGACCTACTACATCTCTTTGAATATTTGTACCGTGGCATAAAAATATTCTACTCTCATATAAGCACAATTTGCATAAATATTATACGAATTTGTTACGGAATAAGAAAAATAAGATTTAATTGGTATTCATATAAGAATTAAACCCAAACTACATATTTTAGCGAATTATGAGAAGCTAATCTAAAAGAAATTGCTTTAGGGAACTTAGATAAGATGCTGGAAAACAAAATAAATGCTGCATCTTAGTTACACAATGGATATAATTATTTATTCAATATATGAAAGGAAATTATTTCAAAAGACGGTAACTTTGTTATTCAATATACTTTAGAGGTGCATTGTTCTACTAATCTCATTACTTGAAATGTCTCTGTATGCATAACAAATCAATGTATATGCATCGTAAAGATGAGGAAGAAGCATTTATTAAAATTACTGTCAACTAATTAGAAAGTAAGAAATTTCATTAAGAATTTTATCACATGTTTTAAACATATAGTGAATTTTCGAATTATTTTAACTATAAAGTATGTTTCCCGATTATAAATGATGCATACTAATAGAATTAAGAACACTATTCCTCTGTCAAATTGAATTACCTAAATACCTTTGATGCATATGTGTCTTGTTTTAATATATTATTCATAAGAACATCATCTTAAATGCCTTTTTTAATTAAATCTTGATAAAAAGTAAAAGGTATATTCTTTACTTATCAGGGCTTAAGCGATGGGGCTTTCCAAAACTTTTAAGTGTTTCATGATAATTATTGCCAATTTTTTCAACCTATATGATGAAGGTTCTTAGATTATTGCAATGCATTTAATGAAGTCATCAATTCATTTTTAGATTTTTCTTAACGTTTCGTGATGCATTGTATCTTGGAGGAGTATTTTGATAATTCATATATATATATATATATGTCTTCTATTTTTAAGTAGCATTTCTTAGATAATGATTGAGTAATGTTATGAGATTACACTGTATTGTAATATATTAACATAACATTACATTATAACATATTGTAACAAAACATTATGTTATAAAATACTATAACAAAACCTTTTATTATAACGTAACACATCACATTATAACATATAGTAACCTTTCATTATGTTGTAAAATACTATAACACAACATTTTATCAAAGATATACATTACAAAGATACATTATATTATAACATACTATACAATAAAATTCACATTTTGATTATCAAAGCCAAACATAATTTTTTGTCAATTGACTTTTGAGAAAATGATTAATACCAATACTGAAGTTTGATAACATTTTTATAATTACAATTTTTGAAAATTTTGAAATTTGCTTAAGCATAATATAGTTTCTACATAATTTGAAAGTATTTTTAGCTGATTTTTTCAAGGTTTGACGGCATTGTATAAAATTTTTGTCAACTACATATTTTTATTCTCAGTAGAAATAACTATTTTTTAAAATATTTACTGTCCCGTACTAATATTATGCACTAATTCCGTTTTACTCAGAACTGCTGCACAGAAATTGTTTTAACAATTTTTTCTTTTATCATGTTTTGCAGGATATGTTTGTACTATTAGAGCCATTTACTTTAATTCGTTTTTTTATTTCAGAGCAATGGTTGGAGCAAACAAAAAGCTTAACTGTCCCTGTAACAGAGACAAGCACGGTCATTGGAGATTTAATGCCTGTTACAACTTACAACATTCGCATTCTAGCGGAAAATTCTTTGGGACAAAGTAAACCAAGCGAGCCTATAACTGTAACTACGAAAGAAGAAGGTACTTAAACATTGTGAAAAGCATTAATTTATCACTCTCTCTCTCTTTATATATATAATATATATTACAAAAAATAGTTATATACCTAAGATAACTATAGTAATGATAGAATAGATTTAGCCACAGAAATACATATAACTATTGTTGATTATTAAATTCAGAATAATTATTTTTGTTAAAAAAATAACGTATATAAATTTTTATGTAATTAGTTGTAACAAAGTCTTACTAGATGCATTACTATTAACAATGCACATAAAAATCTGGGAGACACATACAAATGTCATATAAAGCTTTTCTTATTAAATTTAAGAGGTAAAAAACTATCCACGTGCGTGTGTATCCGATTAAATTTTATACAAAATATTAAATGAATTGGTTGGAATATTTAATCAAGCAATGTAAAATGAATTCTAAAAATTACCTTTTGAATTGATCATTACCTATGAACCTATCGAAAACATTATTATCTTATGTTTTAAGTGATTCCTCGCAATCTTCTATTGAATTGTTTTCTGAAAAAATTTGAAACTCAGTTCACGCTTAACAATTACTTTCGATTAACAAAACTTTGGAAAATTGAATAAAATTAGTTTTTTTTTTATTTTGAAATCGTATTTTAAAAAGATTAAGCATTGTTCGATTAAAATTTAACAAGAGTGTTTGGAAAATAATTCTATCATTCATTTAATTTTTGGTGAGACATTACTTTTGTATCAATATAACATTAAAATATTGATTTAAAGAAATCACGTAATTTTTCATTAGCCATACATGCACCACAAAAACATATTTTAATATTTTAGGTATTTGCAAACCTGTACATAAACATGAAAGTAAAATCAGACCACTAAAGTCTATTTAAAAGGGCTAGTTTGTACACTATAGTCTATCATAAACAGTTCAATGTTAAATATTTCTAATAAATTATAAGTTAATTTTAAGAACAAATGTGTATGATAAAACACAGATTCAGAAAAATGTATGATAAACGGAGTTTTCCTCTCGGAATGAAGCTATTGGAAAACGCTTCATTTCTTAAAGTTCTAATTTTTTTTTTTCAATTTTTGTATTTAGTTTTTTAAACAGTTGATTCTCAAATAGAATTTTGGTCTACTTATTGAGCATAGTAGTATGGTATTTATTCCTATTTAGATTAATCTTATCTTTTTTGTTAAATCCATAGTTTATTTATTTTTGAAAGTGTTGGTGATTGAAAACTAAATTTCACTTAGAAAAGTTGTTACATTTTGTATTTTTAACTAAAAACTAAAAATTAATTCCAGTGCTTTGAATTACAATTAATTCTAAATTTAAGAACTTAAAGTCGAGAAATCACTTAAGTAGGTGCGCAAAGCTTTGAGTTGTTTTTTATTCTATAATAATTATGTTCAATAAGAAAACATCACTTTTAATCTAAAAACCTATTTCAATAAATTTCATTTTTCTATAGGCATATTTCATTCTGAACAACTTTTCCTTATAAACATCCATAACACTTCCTCAAACGTACCCATTACTTAATTTTGCACTTTAGCTTTGTTCTACATCCAGAACAAACGCTTCACGAAGCTATCATAAATACCTTGAAAGTGAGAACAAATTTTCATGTATTTTACCCCCAACATCTCTTTCATTCTTTTACTACCCTGATCATCTTCTGGCACCACTTACATTTTTCTTAACAATTTCTTATTTTTTTGTGAAGCGTTTTAAAGCCTCTCTATAAAATTGGAGCTCTTACTCCTTACCCCATAACCTTCAGGATCATCAATTCTGGACCACCCCATTACTCCAATCCTTCTTTCTCCCCCCCTAACTCTTTTGCAGTTCACCCTCGAGACTTCATTACCGAAAGTTCGATTCGCGTATCTGACATTCCAGGGGTTTATCGCATAAAAGAAGCGACTATTTTGTGCATCTTAGGACAGTAACACCCCCTCTAAAAAATGCAAGGAAGAATTCGAATTTTATAGCAGCTTCTATTTCTTGCCTTAATATAGGTCCAGAGAAACTTTTTTAGTACACTTAACCGTTTTTAGTGCTCCATATGGATTACTTTCGCGACGTTCTTATAAAGGCTACTATGTATAGATTGTTCAGCCAATTGGAAAGACATGTAGCATATAGTCACTATCTAAACATTACTATAATATGGACTTTTAGTTCCGAGCAATAATTCTGGTTCAAAGACAATGTATCCGAAAAGACATAAAAGTTTTTATTTTATTTTTCGTACACTTAACTATGGTTAAGTTTTTGAAAATGTTTTGAAATTTCAATGGACTTTCTATATGTATGCTTAAGCTAAATAATTTACGATCTTGCAACATAGTTTATAATGTTAGATCACACCGAAAAATAGCTTAATTCCGAAAAAAAGTACTTATTATTTTTAGTGGAATTGTGAATGACATTCATAAATACAATTATTATTCTGAAGACTAAAACCCTACACTAAAATATTAATGTTATTATTGGACAATTACATTTTAATAATATATATTAACTGATATAACAATATAATATTTCCGTGCATTTTAATACATAAGTGTAAAATTTCAGTTCTTTCCTTCATTAAAAATGGAGGAAAGAACTGGAATTTTGTAAGGGTTCTTGATTTTTAAAGGGAAAAAATACTCTTTTAATACAAAGCTGATTATTTCCGGGAATCTTTTTGTGAAGCATTTTATAATAATATTGTGATTTCATATGTCAATACATTTTTCTTTTTAATAAATATTGGTACAAAGTAGCCACAATATTTAAAGGCTAATCCACCATGACATAATTTAGAGCAAGCATCGGTAACCTCTTGCATAAGTGTAAGATTTAGGAAAATTTAAAATATGAAAGACAAATCTAACGATGATTTTCTTGGTTTCGGACATTCTTAGATATCATTGCGGGAGATAATTGATTGTTTTAAAAAAATGCCTATACTCGGCTATCTGATTTGGGTATAACATATCTATGTAAAAAAATATTTTTTCTCATGTAAAGATGTTGTACCTCCAATATAAATATTAAGGAGAATTTTTTAAAAACCTGGTTTGCAATAAACATTTTTAATTTTTTTTTATTTAACTGTACTGAAGGAACATATTATGTTTATATATCTCTTAGCTTAACTCCTTCCAAGTTCACTTTATTTCTAGATTATGGATAAAAAAATGTCAATGCCTTTATGCATATTTTCTAACATGAATATATTTTTAAACATAATAACAACATTCGCATACAAATTTTCTGAAAAAATTAGTGCAAAGAAAAATCTATTTAAATAAATGAGTAATTTGCCTTCAACGGTGGTTTTCTGTATGACAGAAATCATTAGTCAATTCACACTAACTATAAATATAAAGCTTAGATTACCTAGCTTTTATCTCAAATTACAAATTTTATTCACATCTTTTGCACCTACATAAATGGTTATGAAATTATTAATCAAAATTTGATCGTGTATGATAAATTCAAAAACACGCTACTCCACATAACCCAACATCTCAATCTGGATATTAGAATCTTCTTTCTCTTCTTAACTTTATTGTCTCTCTTTTTGCAGCAAATACACTGTCATGTTGGATTAGTTTTTTTTTCGCTGTTGGGGGAATGTATATAGTCAACAAAGCATCTTTTAAATAGGCTTGAAGGGAGATGCTCAGCAGAAAAAAAGAGTCCACTTTTTGCTGAAAACTCCACCGAATGGTAATTTTCAATTATTCGAAAACATAAAAAGAGCACATGTGAAATAATTCGGGAAGGACCGATTGCACAGTGTAAATTTTCATAGCCTCCGAGCTACACCCGGAATGATCTAGATTGTACGTTTCACCTGCCCGTGCTCAGATCGGGAAAAGCCGAGAAAGGGTCGATAAATATGTTTAAAACATACGTAATGCTTAACGTATGAACAAATTAAAATTTTTATAAATGCTGAAGGAATAGTTATATTTTATGTTTCCATATATTTTGTTTCTGTTAATAAATATCTTTAAATAATGTAAAATTAATATATGATAAAACTATAAATCTATATTTTTGACTTCTATCCCCTCACTCGGCATACATTGTGAAGGAATTGAACTGTTTTAATATCCCTTAATGTACTGTACCCCCTGAATCATATTGGTAGATTGGGGAAGGCAATGCGACTCTTGATTTAGAACATTCTTTATGTAATTAGATTTACATAACATGATTTTTCATACTTCTTATTGCAAACACTTTACAATTATTACTTATGTATAACGCTGGAAGTGAGTACAGTTATATGTATAAATTATTATGTGCATTATAATTTCCTAAGTAAACGTAAATTACATGTTATAAAAACAATAAACTAACTAGGAGCTTACATAATTGTAACCCATAGTTTCATATTAATTGGAATAGCACTCAAGAAAATAATATTGAAAATAGGAAATATTCTTTAACATTTTATGGCTTACTTTATGTTATAAATTGTGCTTTTAGAGAAAAATGTAATTTTATAACTTTTAAGATTTAAATTTAATGGATACCGATATTAAACTGATCATGTACCAAAATAATTATTATTAACATAGTTTTACTGTCAATACCTATAAGCTAAAATTATTTTTAAAAATTAAGAGAATAATCCTAATAAATATAAATTAATTATATCTATTGTTAACAAAACAGGTAGGCCAAAAGGAATTTTGTTTGACTGAAATGTTTCAGAATAATAAAAGATGACATTGTTATTATTTAAACTAATACTTGTACCTAGTTTATGAAATATGAAATGTATATTCATAAAGCATACTAAATGTTTCATTTGTAATTTTTCTCTATTTATCTCTGTAGCTCCAGCTGCTCCTCCAGCAGATATTAGAGTTGAAGCAACAAGCTCTTCTTCTGTGAAAGTTTCATGGATGGTAAATAGCTAAAATAATAATATTAATAATACAAAATATAACATGACTCACAAGCTTTTTCGTATACATTGTCCTTTTATGATTATATGTATTTATTACAAATAATAATGAGTGATTATGTACATCTATGAAAAATAAGGAGTGATTGTATACAGTCTTGAAAAATAGTAAGTTATTATATGTATTGATAACAGATAAAAAGTCTTAGAATTTTATTGTATTTTAGTGAGATATTGTTATATAATGTAGAAATATAATGTGGAATTATTTTTATTTAGTTTTACCATTTAATATTTTTCATCATTAATCGTCGGTTACGAAGAATTTCTTAAAATTACATTAAATCATTCTAAATGAATATAAATTTCCATTTCCATTATTATTCATGTTATACATCATTTAAAAGCAGTTGAATGAATTTTAGATATTACAAATGATACTTTACAGTGATCTGAAATATTGCTTACGATGTCCTTTAGTATTTTATAATGCCTGGAAAACTATTTCGCTTGAGCGCATGTAAATTATTCTAAATAGGTTTTCCAAAAGATTAGGTTTATTGAGTAAAATATTAGAGTAAAGTTTAAGACAAACTGCAACATTTTAAATCTATCAACATTAAAAGTCCTCGGGGTTTAGGTGTGAATGTTTGTAGAGGAGGGTTCAAGCTTAGTTATTGTCCTCGTCCTGGTTCAAAATTACGAGGTCTGTTGTAATTAACATTCGTGTTACTTCACATTTCAACCTAACTTAAAGCCAAATCAAACTTCAAGTTCTGCTAACAATCCAGCACTGAAACCTGTATCGTTTTTTATAAACTCTCTATACATTCATTTCTTATTGTTATATTACGTAATGATTTGAATAAGTAAATGTCGAAATATCTATGTTTATAGTTTTAGGCAATAATGGAAAAAATGTGCTTGCAAATATCTTCCATTTAGCCGGTTATTTCATTACATTAAAAGATAAACTCAGTGCGTCTTCAAATTTCGATAATTACAAATGTATTCCTCTTATGTATTTTTATGTATTATTTTTTACTGTTATTAAAAGATATTTTAGAAAATTGTGTTACATTTTTAAAAAGGCTTTAAAAATTAATTAAAATGGATAACTAACAATACAGAAAAATCTACGAAAATTATTTTGCTAAATTAGTATTTTTACATTTTCTTCTATTAATACAATGATTAATTTCAAAATCTTGATTTAGTAAGTTAGTTATGTTATTATTTTGTTGATTTTTTACTGTAAGAATATCTTGTGGTTAAAAAACACTAAAATAGCTTAAGAATGATATAGTATTGGTGTATGCAACAGATTCTTATCAGATTTAATATTTGGGATTTCATAATCCAAACACTGTTTTTCGTCAATATTTTGAATTCAAAAATAATAAATATATTTCTTAAAATATGCATACAAAAAAGAAAATATAAGTAGAATTAATAGAATTTATTTGTGTAATAAGAAAGTAATTAAGATTTGTTGAAATAATTTTTATTTCATTATTGATAGTAACTTAGCTGTTTTATTGATATTTTCAATATTCAAGGAACATGTAATGCGGTTTTTTTATAAGAATGAGAGTATGTTTTTCCTTCTTTCTTGTTGTAGTAACAATTAAATAAAAATTCTTGAAAATTATCTTAAATTTCTTGAAGATAACTCGTTTTAATAAGGGGTTAAATAATAAAAGTAAAGGAGGCCATTTTATTACGTATACTTAAATCTACTTTTAAATGCGTACAAATTGCGTGTGTGTGCGCGTTGTATTTTTCTTTATGCAAATTTCTCAAATTTATTAAATTAAATGGAAAGGAATCTAAACAAGATATAATCATGACTAAATTATTTTAAATATGCATTATTCATTGACAAAAGAGGAATAGTATTTGGTTTTTAACAATCTCTGATTTTTTCACTTATGGGTGCTCATCTGTTTTTCATCACTTAAATTATGGTGAAGTATACTCTCTTACTTTGGTTGAAAATACTGATATCACTTCAGCGCGTTAATGTTCCTATTTAAATGTGTTAATATTTGGTGTTTACCTCTTACAATAGAATAGAAACATTTGCAAAAATATATACTATTAATTTTATTTCGGTTCTGTCAAGATTATTTTTATTATTGAGTAAGAGGGATTGCTTTCTTTTTCAGGCTCCTCCTAAAGAAATGCGTAGAGGTTCAATTAAAGGATATTATTTAGGTTATAAAATACTCCGGTCACCAGATACTTATACATATAAAACATTGGAATCGAGTGGTGAAATGAGAGAGGAACATCATTTGACGAATCTACGAAGGTTTACACAATATGTTATTCGACTACAAGCTTTCAATAAAGCAGGAAGTGGACCTCATTCTGAAGAAATAACAGTTCAGACACTTGAGTACGGTAAGTTAATGTTAAGCCAAAAAAAATATAGAAATTAAAAACTAGATGTTGTGCATTTTTTTTAAAAAAAAGTGTTTTTTAATACTAATTGTCAAGGATAATTTCTTACGGGGGAAAAAAAACCCAATTTTTTTATATTTTCTTATCAGTCCTAGAATTAGAGAAAATTTTAGCATAGACAATGTACTGCATAGCTCTTCATTATTTGGATGATGGTTGGAATTTAATAGAACTTAACCGAGATTATAATAGGAATAAAGTTTTTACAGGTTCCTAACGGTAGAAAAATGCGAGGAGTCAAAGCTTTTTTGTATTAATTTTCAGATGCATGATAATACTCAATAAAAAAAAACGAACACACAAAATCCCGGTTGCTATAATATAATTTATCTTTGAGGTCATTGTTGCCTGAAATACATAGTCATGAAAAAAACCAGGGTCATGGCAATAATTTATTTTCAGCACATTCAAATGTGTTAACCGTTAAATGTATATTGTTGCCTATTGTTCACTTTCCAGTTAAGTTAAATTTTTTTCAAAAACCTGAGTATATGTGTGCTTGTTGGTAACCTAAAAAATAAATCATGTGTGAAAGAAAAAAAGATATCTTTTGGCGTATAAGTTATATATACTTATATGTATTTGACACTTGAATATAATGGGTAATAAAGTTCACTGTGTTTACTTGGAGATATATTTTCTAATTTCGAGTTTACTAAAAAGGAGTGATTAATCTAATTGTAAGCTATCAATGTTGGAGTTGTATTTGAATTTTTTTTTATATATATGCCAGTTTCTTGGGAAATACTGTACGTTGCCAAATGTCTACATATAACGTTTTTCGAGATAAACAAATTATAACCTAGATTATTCTTATTTATTTTTTACGTTACCTGTGACTACATTCCTGTAAAAGAATCATTTTTTAAGACTTCAAACACAGCATCATGCATTTTGTTGCTAATTATGTATCTTAACCAAAAGTAATTAATCATAATATTTAATACAAGATCAAAATAACCAGCTAATAATTGTATTAAAGTTTTAAAAAATAACGCTATAAGGACATATGCTGATTTTTTTTTTGTATCGGCCAGATATATTTTTTTATTGTTTTACACAAAACTACATTGCCTTCAAAAACTGCGCATATGTTTGCAATCTAAATTATTCAACAAAAACAAATGAACACACATAAATGAACTTCACCTACAGATAAAATAAGAGAGAGGGAAATAATTTCTTTAATTCTCTACCCCTAAATTCTGTAGTCATTAATCTCCCACCAATGTGTATAGTTATAATCTTATGTTCACCCGCACTTGGAGAAAAATTAAATAATTTTTCTTTAAAGGTGATGTAGCTTTAATGAAATGTAACTAGTAGATGAAACAATGAAAATTCAGAGGCATATTATATAAATTTTTCCCTACATAAAATCCGTTATATAAGAATGTATAAATTTCACTGTATAAGATTCACTTTAACTTTTATTTTATTTCCGAGGGTAGGAATTTTAAGCGAATGTTACTTTTTTCGATTATGAGAAACTACAGCAAGGGGTTCAACTCCCTTTTTTTAAAACATAAGACATCACAGCACTTATTTATGTTCAGCATCTTTAAAATTTTCTTTGAAACGATCCTTAGTGTAAGGATATCAGAATAAAGATATTTGGTTTTATAAATATTAATAAATTTTTTAGTACTTTTTTTTTCCTTTTAATTCTCCATACTTTAATACGACACGATGAAACAGAATCAAAACTGCAAAATAAAATAGACGACAGACCCTGGAAGTCTGCAAGCAAAAAATGAAATCAAAATATACATAACGCCCCGCCCCCAACTCTGAGCTATAGATTTCTTTCGTGCTTGTCGAACCCCAATAGATTGCAGTTCGCCACAATTGACTCATAAGTAGCTCATTTGGAAATTAAAGATGCGATAACATTTGCGAGCCCTTCGCTAGGAGCTCGGGTCCCAAATGTGTACGTCGTACTAAATCATGTCTGTAACCAACAATATTTTCGTAAAAAATTGTCAAGATCATGAAACTAAACTCAAGTATGGTCAATTTTAATTATAATAATTCTTATTCTTACTTTAATAAATCAGCGTAAGCACACGCAAAAAAAAAAAAAAAAAAAAAAAAAAAAAAAAAAAAACATGTTGGTTATTAATAAGTTAACATTTTTTTTCCCTGAAAAGACAATTTTAAAATTTCTGAATTCTGGAATACTTGAATTTGCCACATGTTTGGTTTGTAGTATCCCTCGTATTTTCATTTAATTTTAGGGGGGAAAAAAAAAAAAAAAAACTAAAGGACTTTTTAAAATGAGTGGTATAGAGAGTATAATCAACGCTTGCGGCACAATGCATTTCTCGCGCTTAACCGAAAGTCACATAATAATGTAATAAGCAGAATATACTCGTGTAAGAGAATATAGTAAAAAATAATGAGATAGAAATACAGAATAAAACAATTTAAAATTTTCGGAAAATCTTGTCTGGCTTGGGAACAATTTGGCGTTTTTCATCCAATTGTGCCCGCAGCAAGATAGACTCATTTCCTTTCATCTTCGCTACACCACTGTTATTTAGTTACATTTTAAAATACCTCTTTATTTTCTGTATACGTGTGTGTTGTGCATGTTTAAATGTTCATAAAATTTCGATAACAATTGATCATAAAATAATTTGTAAAATATTTCAATCTATATCGCCTAATACTTTTAAACAAACAAAAAAAATGTTTCATTTCATTTTATTTAAAGTATTTTAGTGTGAACATGTTTTACTTAGAATTTAATTTAATCCTCTATTTTTAATTTATTTTTAAAACTGCGAGTTGTAACTCTGTTGGTTTCTAATAGAGGGCAGCACAAAATGCAAATGCAAATATTATAACAATAGGAATTTATTTTGAATATCAGATCACACCCTTTTCATATTTCAGATTACTGTTCGAAAAGTTTTTAATCTTTTAATGGCATGTTGTGCAAAATAATGAGTCATTAGTGCAAAAATTTTGGAAGAGTTTTTCTATAACTATTATATCTTTCTTTTAGTTAATTTATTAAATTTTTCATGTTGCACACTCACACATATTTTAATTGAAAAATAATTACTTTTAAAATTAGAAAATAATTTTTTTCAACCGTCTTTCTTTTAAAAGTTGTAATTCTGTATGAGATTTAATAAAATCTGATTAATAAATTTTTTTTCACCTTCTCCTTCAATATAATGTAAATTATTCTACGTTATCAATATTATATAAGAGGAGATACCTTATATATATATATATATATAGAGAGAGAGAGATAAAGCTACTACATAAATAATTTACTAAATTACCAATTAAACTACACCTCTAGCAAAAAAATAAAATCCCTTATAAATATTCATACCATATTCTAATATCCCAAGAAAGGAGTAAGTAGAATACTACGATGTTTGTTCTAATAAAAGAGTTAATTGTATAATTATCATTCTTTAACAACTAATAATTTTGTACTGATTACTCTACAAACATGGCACTTGTAAAACAATCATGTTTATTAATTTATTTCTCACTTATATATACATAAACTACTTTATTTCTTTACGAAGAAAAATATTGTGGTAAAAATTTTCGGTGTATAAAAGGGGAGAGGAATGTAAAAACCACAAGGTAAGATATTGTTATGCTTCTGTCCACAGTCGAAAAAGTATTTCATATAAATTTAAGAATAACACATGCTTGTTAGTTTATCCTCTTAATTCTACAAGTTTCTCTCATCAAATATGAGGAAATCAGCTGAATTCGGTGGCGTAACGATCACTCCCGCATTGCGCGGGGAGGGGGATTCTAGGGGTCCAAAGCCCATGTTATGTTATGGTTATACAATCCTATGTGAGATCCGACTTGAGACCCAAAGTCTGACTTTGCAGAGGGGCCCTAATATTCAGTGGCCTGAATGAACTTTACTACATTGCCACACTCGTATTTACCTAATTGAGAAATATCTTTCTTAGATAAAAAGCTGAAATATTTTATAATTAATTTCGTTTAAAATTTTTACTACGTGTTGTAGATATAGCTTTATTTAAAGAGTCATCGACTTTCTATGACTGTAGACACGATTTACATAATGAATCTTTCTTATTGAACTTTATTTAATGACATTGTAACGTTTTATTTTAGAACAATGCTTAAGATACTTTTCCAAAACAATGTTAAGAAAGTAAAAGCATACTTTTCATCAAAAACTTTGTTAAACGAATAATTAGCAAAATGTTTCATCTTGAGGCGTAAATAGTCATTTATGATGTTTGCACAATCATTGCATGCCAGCAAAATCAAACAATCTATTTTATTAGGTCATTCAATAAAAAACCAAATGTACTAATTTTATTATAAGCAACCACAATAAAAACATTTCTTTCTGTGAGACTACGTTTTTCTATTATAAATATACTAAAAATAATAGCACACAATCATAATATGTAATTGAAGCTTGGAACAGCAAAATGGCAAACTTTATTTCTCAAAATATAGGCTGAAATATCCTTTTTTTTTTAAGCTCAAAAGATTCAAAAGAAAATTGTCAATATAGTCAGTATGATTGAAAAAAAATTAAGCAGTTATAAAATTAAAACAAAACAAAAAACGAAACACGACTTATATTCTGTTGAAAAATAAAAATTATTTCTTCAAAAATAATCTACAACTTTTGAGCTTTTTTAAAAAAAAAATAATTTGGTTTATATAGTTTTTAGTTATGTATTATTTTATTTTTTGCTACATACTTTTAATTAAATTTTAACAAAATACTTCATAGCTCAGTTTGCAGATGGCAGCACTATAAACAATAAATGCATAAATACTTCGTCTTGTTGAATGTAGATGGCAGCACAAGCATTTTCTTTTGGACTTTCATGTATAGATAGCAGCACAAACTTTTTGTTTTGTCGTTTAATATTTAGATGGCAGCACTAACATTCTATGTTTAATTTTCCGAAGCAAATATTTTAATTACATATGGAAAAAAAAATAATTGAAATGTGAACAGAACCATACAGTCTTAAGAAAACATTTAAAATGAGAGCTGTTCGTATTTAAGTGAATGGAAATATTTGCTCTAGATGTTGCTAATTCTTATGTAATGTAAGTAATGAATTTTTCTTGAATCTCATGTTAATAGAATAATTCACATATTTCACATGCAATATGAAACTATTTTGAATGTAAGTTCATGATAGTTTGTACCAGGTATGTCAAACACGCAGCCCGCGGGTCCCATGCGGCCCGTCAATACATAGGTTGCGGCCCACCGTGACATTTACAAACTTTTAAAATTTTCCATTTCGAAATTTATTCGATGACAACTTTTTTAAAAATTTAGTTACATATTCTTGTTTTTTTTTTTTTTTTAAAATCCTATTTGATAATAGAAATAAGTTTTAGATTAAAAATGTTATTTTTAGCATTTTATAAAAACTAATTTGATTTTACAATAATAAATTAATTTTTATAAAATTTGTGTGCATACTATTCACTTAAGAGGAACCAAGATTCATTTTGAGTGTGTGTGATATTTATTTCTCTTCCACCATCTCTCCTTAGAGAATGGAAACAGTGTAACTGAAGCGCAGAGTAACTTCAAAGACCATTATAATAAATTTTTTTTAAAGTTTAAAAACACAAGAAGATCAAAATAGAATTAATGCTTGCTCAATTGTTTGCGAATGAAAGTGAACTTATGGTTTTATTCATTTGAACCAAAAAATTATTTAATAAAAATATACTCAAACTTCAGGAACAATGTGTAAAAGAATATAGATTAATTGAAAAAAATCAACGTAATTTTCAAAAAAAAAAAAAATGGGAACTGCAATATTTTTGTGCCCAAAACTAGGATAAAATATTATGCCTAATATAAAAAAAAAAAACTTATTTCAGGTGCAAAGGAATATAATCCAAAAATGGCACTGTGACACAAATCATAAGACAAGCTATGTGACCAAATGTACTTCAAAACTTCCTGAAGACAAATTGTCGAAATGGAAATTAATTCTCCAAAAACAGCACCAAGAGTATTCACTAAATTTGCTGAAGAAAAAACCACTGTTGTAAAATTTAGTTACATATTGTCTTATTTAATTGCATGTAGATCGGGAGAATTTATTGAAGTGGAATTTTTATTAGTGAATGCTCAATTTAAGCGCCAGAAGTATTACGTTCATTTCAAATAAAAGAAATTTTAAAATGCAAGTGGAAGTACTGTAGCTAGCAGAGTTGATAAAACAGCCGAAAAAATTTGAAAAATATTAATAATTTATCAACATCAACATATCAAGTCAATCTATTGCAATTGAGGGCCATGACAGAGCCTAGTATTTAAGGTCATGAACTCGAGGCCTACATTATCGAGTCACGGGTTCGAGTCCTTACGCCACTGAAGAATCGCCGTGTAGATGGGCTGATGCACGTTAAATCCGTTGAGGTTCAAATTCCTCCTGTGGGCATGGTGTGGAAGATTGGAGAGGAAATGTACAACTCAGATGTTGTCCTCTTCACTTGATCGTAGGTCAAAGTTTCGAGGTCCGTCGCCAATAGAACTCAGGTTACTTCAGAGTTCAATGTTCATTAACACTCTCCCGCTGTTGCAATTCATGAAAGTCTAGAAATTCGAAAGTCGTCCATTCTTATTCGCAGATGCGATGTCAATATAAAAATGCGAAAAACTCTTGGAAATCATTCATATTCATAATGCAACCACCGGAGCTGACATTTTGTTGCAGTTATGGAAGTTTTAAAGAAGCGTAAGTAATCGTTGAAAAACTTTGTTTGTCATGCAACTGATGGTGCATCCATTTTGCTTTGTCTTGGTACCTAGTATACTCCTGCTATATTGTCGCGCCCTCTACAGCTATCATTTCCTATATCTTACTCACACCGAGTAGACTTAATACCTGTTGATTGAAAGCACAGAAGCGCATCTTGTCAAACAATATTTTCCCTTCGAATTATTGTTGATACTGATTGCATCATGTTGGTGATAATTATTTTAGAAAGTTTGCGTTGGATGTAAGCTAATTTTTCTCTCAGAAACTGAACATTATCAACACTGATTTTATTGCTAGCATACCACTGCATTTAAAACCAAATTTATGTGAAGTACCAGTTTTAATGAATCTTATAATATAAAAAGAGAATACAGATTTGAAGCTGTCAATGGTTTCAGATATTTCTCTTAACCGAACACACTTAATGACATAACCCCAGAGGTTTTCAATAAAGTTGGTAACAGGTGTTTTTAAGGACTTCAAAAATATTTAAAATCTAATTTCATCTGCGGAAAGATCTTTGTAACCAGATTATATGGTACTAACACTCAGGTGGAATGATTGCCTAAAAAGAGACCTGTAAACTATTAATGTCAGAAACTGGAAAAGCTAGGCTGAGAACAGAACGGCATGGAATTTAATTCATAGGAAGGCCAAGGTCCACCCTTGGTTGTCGGGCCATAGAGGAAGGAAGGATGCCTCTGCATTGAGGCCCCTTATTTAAAACCGGAATCACTAAAGAAGTAGTTGCAAAAGTAAATAAATAAAATAAATAATAAAAAAAAGAAACATGCAACTATAATGACAATACATCTTAATTTTTTCATTGCTATGTTCACCAGCAAGTATTGTGCACAAAAGTCTTAATCATCAGATTCTTTTAAAAAGTAGTCCCAAAATTGTAAACTATATTCAAGCACATAAAACTTAATTATCTTCAGTTAGCTTCATTTCTGGAAGATTTAAGGCCTTATCACACGTACACGTTTGGTGCAATTTTTGGTCGAATTCGTGCAATTTTTACTCAGTTGCCATAGCGCTGGCTTCCGAACAACTTTTTGCCAGTGAGCTGAGAAAGTTGCTCTAAATGAAAGTTGCTTGAAATTCCAGCCAATGGGTTTCTTCGGCGCCCTACGTCATAAACAAGATGGCGGTAACGGTGGTAGCTTCGCATCAGATGTGGCGTATAATATTTTAATGGTGTATAATATTTTGAACAGAATGATGCTCCATTTCTGTTTACCCTCATAAACAAAAGCGCGAGCGAAATAAAAGAAATAATATTGGAGGGTCGTTTTCGAAGCAGAAAAATCAGCGAGTAATGTTTCAATTGTGGAGAAAGAGCGTGGCTAACGTAAGAGCATGTCGTTTTGTTCACTCACCCTCTCAGATTCGGTGAAAAGTCGGGCCAAACAATTACATGGAAAATATACGTGTGATACCGCCTTTAGAATGTGAATACACAGATCAATCAATACGGAAGTTCAAGGACTTTTGAATCACAAAATGTTAAAATGGTTCTTAAAGTTTCTGGACGAAAGAATATTTTTTCTCAAAAACAAAAATTACGAATGTGCTGAATTAAAAGCTGGACAATGGATAAATGAGGGGGGGGGGGAGACCTTGCTTTCTTTGATGATATTGTAAGTCATCTTAATCAACTTAATCTTAACCTTCAAGGCAAAGCGCTAGAACGCTATTTGAGAATACCTATAAAATACATTTCCGTATATTTATTTCACCTCTATCTATGGATATTGAAATTGTAGACGAAACCTTACAAAATGAGTTCATTGAAATCCAATGCAATTCATTGTTGAAGCAAAAATGTACATGGAATTTGAAATTCCAAATTTTTATACATATTTATCTGTAAATCGCTTTCCTAAAATGTTATAGTTTGTTACGCGTACAATGAATATGTTCTTTAGCACTGATGTATGTAAGCAATATTTTCTTTAATGAAAATAAAAAAAAATTTAGAAAGGTCAAGATTAATCCTGATTAACATTTATCAACTATAAAAACATCATCAGATTAATATACTCAACTAAATTATGATGACATGTTTATAAAAAAATGATGCAAAATATAAAAAGTTATATTAAACATTATAACTATTTTATTTTCTTATAAAAAATATGAAATATTTACAGATTGATTGAATAACTAACATAGAATATGAAACGATTACGTATATATATATATTATAAAATATATTGCGCAGAACACTGAGTCTAATAAATGCAAATATATTCATTCTAAAAATCGTATTTTATTAATTTTGTTGAAATTAAAATATATGGCACCCAACTTAATATAAAATAGATCAAGTGGCCCGCAGTAGCATCTGTGTTTGACATGCCTGGTTTATAAGGTATCTTTTTAGTTATTACCATTTATGTGTTGTAATGTAAAATTTAACCAACATACTTTGTTTTCTATTAAGCGGTTTTGTAAGTACTAAAAAGCATAATGCAGATTAATTTTTTTTTTAAAAAAGTCCTAGTTTTGAAAATACATTTTTTAAACAATTTAGCTTTATCAGAGTTTGGTAACTTTATCATTATCATTATTTTAAAAAAAAATATTTAACGAGAGATCCGCGTTCTTTAAATTTATAAATTTTAGTTGGTTATGCTGAATTCCTTAACTTATTATACTTTTTTTCGGATTAATTAAAAAAAAAATCTTTTTTACCTAAGAATTTCTTCCTACGACTAAAATTTTCTTATCCCCAAAAGAAAAGAAAAGATGCCAATTACATTTTTGTTTTGTTTCATTTATATCACAGTATCAAAATTTGCGGAAAATATTCAACACTACGTACATTCTATATATGTGTCTGATGATTTGGTAATAATTAATGATAGTGATAGTTTAATATTGTTTGATGCATATGTTTACATCGACTTTTTTGGGCAATGCGAAGTAAATTTTGTTTTATTCATATTCTTAATCTTATATCTTAAATTATTAAAACTAATTGTGAAAATAAACTTAAAACAACATCCTTTATTTGGTGTTCTTTGCCACCGAACAATTTATTAATGATAATAATTATTTTCCCATTTATTTAATCCATCTGCATTCATTCCGGGATAAATTCTAACTCAGCTGTATTTGCTAGCTTGAAAAGGGGAGATTTTGTAAGTGACCTTTCTGATACTTACATATTTTTCAATTTTAAGGTCATGAAAAAATAGTTCGCCTGTATTCAGAGATATTATTGCTGAAAAAGTGTGAGATGAGAAGGATTCTAATGTTTCACCTCATTCTGACCCAAGATTGTACTCGAAATGAGTACTTACGAACATGAACTGCAAATACTGTGGAATTCTCATAGAATTCCTCAGAGCTGAATTAGTCAAATAATGCAATGACCTCATTCAGAAATACGTAGATAATATTTTGGAGAGTGATTACTGGACTGGATTCTAAGAGAGGTGAACAAATTCATCTGCATTCATTGACAACAGAGCACTTTTTTACTGATAAAAAATATGCGAACATCTTATAATATTATAATCTATTGACTTGTTGCTTAAAAAACTGTCATAAAAATTTTAATCTCTAGAAGTGCTGAAGAAAGTTTTTGACTTCATTATATTGAATATTTTGTGGTGATGTAATATAAAATTTATATACTTCTACAATAAGAAGTAAATTTTCCAGAGAACGTGATGTGTGTTTGAAACGCAAATGAAGCTGAACTGAAAGCATTGTTTGGATCAGTGTTTGTGTTTAGAACTACGTATCCTAATGCAACATATTTGGGCTCGAAGAATCGAAGTCGAATCTACATCTTTCAAAGTCAATAGACCAATTTCATTTCTTACTAAAATGGCTTAGTTTTAAGGATATTAATTTACTTGCAGAAATGAGGTGGAAAATAGAATTCCATCCGCTAAAGAGGTTTTCAAAATTTTATTAGAATGTTACAAGACCTGTGAAACTGAACTGAGATCTGTAACCTGTAGATCCTGGGTCTGAGCATATCCAAAGGAGGAAAAACTGAAATTCTTTTGTGAAGATGTCAGTTTCAACAATTTATTTCGAACAATCCGGAGTAATATGGAATTAAAAAATCTGCTTTCTTTGGTAGGTTTAAACGTATTATTAGGAGATTTATATTGATCAACAGCACGTTGAACCTTTCAGATGTTCAAATAAAGCAAATAATATTTTAAAAAGTGGTGTATTCATAAATAGTTCAAGGAAAAAATTTTACTGTGTATAATTAATTGGCTTATGAGTATACCATTTAAAATGTAGGATCCCAAACTTACTTAGCTAGGAAAACTATGCAGATATAAAATATAAATCAATTGAAATTTTTGATTTACGAAACAAAAACAATCTTTTTATATCTTTTAGTTTATATGATACGATGTTGTCTCTAATAACCTATGTTCTGAAAAAAGTATAAATTAGTGTTTATTTTATCTTCACTTCACAAAGATGAATTAAAAATCCAAAATCACTTCCTACAATTCCTATAAATGTAGCATAGGTGCAATGCCAACGATGCCCCTTGACAGTGTTTTCTGGACTAATGAACAGTGAGGAAATAAATGCATTCATCATTCACCATTTGATTAATTAGCAAGAGGTTTGAATAAAAACACTTTCCTTAAAAAATAAATCTGGAAAACAAACACTATTTACGTTTGCGTTCATATGTTTAATCTTTTTCAAAATATTTTAGAACTGTTGTGAAGAGTGAACTGTTATCTGGGAATGAAAGAAAATCTTCAGCCAGAAAAATTTCCTAAGAATTCTCATACATTACGTTAGATATCTCCAGAGAGATAACAGTAAAACCGTAATATGCTGACCATGTTACAATAAATTAATTTGTATAAAACAGACTGGGAATTTATGTGGATATTACTAAACTAATTATCATTTGAAATAATTAAAATTGAAGAGTGTGGAAAATTTTATAAGAAATAGAATAAAATGTACTCATCAATATTATTCTTTCATAGTTTGTGTTTGTTTGAAAGTTTCAGTGGAAGGATTATCCAAATTGAGTTTTTAAATACTGTCAAACCTAGCCTATATAATTTGAACCATTTGCTCTTACAGAGCTTTTGTAAATGTTATGGTAAATTGTGCTGCTTATAGTTCATGTGAATATTTTTCTGTCAAATCATGTGTTCAAGTTGCAATCGATTTCCGTCAAGAATTTTTCTTACAAAAACTCAATTTAAATTATTTTAAAGACATGTTCAAATTAATCACTAGTTGTATATATTATTGTATATTGTGAATGATACTTCTTCGGATATATTTATTACAAAAACGATAGAATGATTAAAATCGTGTTGATATTATCCATTGCTTTTCGAATAAAACTTCCTTTAACAATTTTTGTATTATTATTTTTTGTTATTTATATTCATTTCAAAATTTTATGGTAGATATAAAAATTTACGCATTTTCCAATCTGTTTCTATATTATTGCCATCAATTAGTTTTATCAGTTGAAACATTTTTTGTGCAGTTAAAACAACCTTAAATGTCTAGATATATATTTTTCTGGTTTGTCAAACACAACCATAGTATTGATCCATAGAAAGATTTTAACAAACAATCAACCAATTTGTTATATCATTAACAAAATGCAACGCAGAGTGACATTCTTTTAATAAGAGTCTATTAAAAATTAGTTAAGTAAAATAATCGAACGATAAAAATGCAATAAATTTGATTACCCACTTATTTCTTTCCAGAACTTTTGCATTTTAAGAAGAAAAAAAAATACAACATATGTAACCTTTTTACTAAAGAAGGTATTTTTTAAAAAGCTTGAATCCAAAAATAATTGAATTTATTTAAGAATGAGATCTTTTTTAAAAATATTTCGATTCAGTCTCTTACTACATGTTATTTTTATTTGAAACATTTTATCTTAAATCAATGAATGGCTTAAGACAATATAATTAAAACCAAACCTATTGCATTTGCATCAAATTATTTAACTTAATTTTATCCCTTATGCTCTTGAGAATTTCGTAAACAACATACTATTATTTTTTCATCTGATAATGGTCCAGAGATAATTTTTCTTCGAAAGCCAAAGATAATTCGGTATCCACAAGCACATTCAATTTATTATGGGTGTGTTAACAATTACTTTTTGCTTATGGTAATTCTCACTCTCCCTAGAGCTGTTCAGCATTGCGATCACACGTATGGAAACCGCGAAAACTCTCTCTTTTCTTTCGGGCGCCTAATTTGCGTACACTGCGGCTTCAGCTAATTGTTCCGTTCAAGAATACTAATTGTTCCCTTATGTCTGGGGGAGAAAGACCTCTGGAGAGTCGTTTGAACGCGATCGACCATCTATTTTCCTTATTGGACCTAAAGGGAATTTCCGCAGAATTATAATGAGGGTTGGGAAATAGTTATTCATTGGCCCTCTTCGCGAAAACTAATTCGATTCAAATTCAAATACCCTAACTTGGTTCTTTGTAAAGACCCCTTTTCAGGTAACGGATGCCGTGGGAGTGCGCAAGGTGTTCAGTTGGATAAAATCCATAATGAGATGGCTGTAAGGGATTAAATGAATCTTGTGAAATGTACTATATCATGGTGGGGTGTAATCATTACGCATTGGTTTCGGTATTTAATCTCGGCTTTAAAAATGATAATATTTGTGTTATATATAAATCAAGTTAGAGCATTTCTTTTTAAAATCAATACCTCCGAATGGTTCTATGTAATGAAGTATTCTGAATGTGAATTGTTTGGATTTTATAAGGTTTATTATTAATTCCTTTTTGGACTCTGATATACGAGTACTTTGATCAATTTTTAAGGTACATTTTACAATTTCAGAAATGAAATTTGACTTCCTTTTGCATGATTCCATCTCATATAAAAGTAATTTTGTTTTGTCGATTATATTATGTTATATTTATGTACATGTTTTGGCAATACAATCTTCTAGAAATTAAGTTTTTTTTAAATTACAAATAAGGAAAAGAAGCCTGTCATATTCAAAAACAAATGATTTGAACATTTTTAGTGCAGAAAAAGAGTTTTCGAACGTCCTGGTATAAGAATGTGTTATTCTTAAAACATGAACATTGTAACTCATTTATTTTTAGACGTATATTTATCCATGTTTTTGATGTCTGTATTGATTGGAACTGAATGAACTTTATAAAGTTAAACTTTCTTTTTTGTTGTTGTTGTTGTTGCTGCTAATGCCACCTTTCTGACGTAGTCAGATCGAGGCCTACGAAATTCATCATGGCATCGGGCTAGATAGTACGTCTGTCGTTAGCTGTAGCTTTGAGCACCATACAGGTGACAATATAATTTGGCTAGGTTCCACCCCAATTTTGAGGGAGAACACCTGGGAGTGGTCAGGGGCCTCCCACCTCTCCCACTTTCTTTTTTAGAGTATACATAATTTTTTGTTACAATTTTTATTTTACTTCTAGAAATATATAATTTATTACAGTAAGCATGCATTACCTATTGCAGTGGGAATATATGAACTATTGCAGTGATAAAAGCAAAAATACAGCAATTGGAAAATAAATTCTTTGGTTGTAAAATAACTACAATATGATTAAAAAGAATGCAATGAACATGATTGTATTACCCAGAGAAATGTTAACATTCACCTCTTAATAAGTATTAAAATTAAGGGTTTATAAGAATAGTTATATTGAATAAAACTGCAAGTGACGATATAATTTCAGTATCTTCCCTCCCAATGCAATTTAATAAAAGTACGTAGCATGCAGAGTATCAGAGAGAGCACATACATATATAAGCAATACATTATTGCTCATATATATAAAATACAGAGCATATAAATATAAATCAGGCATTGTGCCCGTCAGGAGGTACATATTATTATTAAATACATCAAAATCAAATTTTAATTCCACCGGGAATATCCTATTCAATGTTAACTTGCATAATTCAATTAATCAAGGAAAACGTCATATTGTTTGTAATGTTATTAAACTGTATTTATGTCTCAAGGGAAATTTGATGCATCTGATCATATAAATTAATAATTATTGAAGCAAATGGTTAAGCAACTATTTAACTCGGAAGCAGAATTTTAAAAGCATTTCAATGCTAGAAATGGTAAGAGAACTGCTTTATTTTGCGATTATATGTACCTTAAATATTTTCTAATTTCAAACTGCTATACAATGCCAATTTGCTTTATAAACGTTAATTCCGTAAATATCAAAGTAAATTCAAATGCACGTTTACATATATCTTTGAAACACACACGAATAGTTACTGCAAAATAAATATTACTAAAGGTTAAAATATCTGATTTCGCATATTTTGTAATTGGAACTTAATAACATCATTAGTAACTGCAGGATTAGTTTTTTTTACGCAGTATCATACATGATATTAGTTTGCAATTATCCCCTTAACGCACAAATTTATAATTTAAATAAAAAAAATTATTTAAGAAAACACATTTTAAATCCTTGATTTGGCACAAAATTTTTTAAAAAATACAAAATGAATCAAAATTTTTATTTTAATTTGGCAGATAAGCATAGCAGATAAGAGCCAAATATTTTTACTTGCATAAGCATCGACTTTTATTATCTTTCTTTTCAAAATGCCGTTTAAAAGAACATATTTTTATCAGTAAACGTACAATTTCAACAGAAATAATAATAAAACAGTACTTATTTTTGGAAATTTTTTCAAAATTTCCTTTTGTGTGATATTTTTGGGAATTAGGTGCAGCACATAACCCAACATCCCGAATATTACGGATATAATGACTATTTTTCTTTTCTTTTTTTACACTTTGCTATCCCTTTTAAAGCAGCATCTTGTGGGAACTTCTTTTCTTTATGTGTTGGTACCAACAATACATGGAAAATAAAATTCCCTTAGTCGTAGAATTCCAGAAGATTTTGGTCCAATTTTTTTTATATTTGTGTTATGTGACCAGTGACGCACACAAGGGGAGGTCTAGGGTCCGGACCCCTCCCCAAATACCTTGATTTTTTCTCGATTGATTGTAATACTATGTATATAGTGCGTAAAATTTAATTAAGTATTTGTTATAAATAATTAATTTTATTAATTAACCCTAATTATTCCTTCAATAATTAATATTTTACTGGGCTTTTTTTGTTCCCGAATATTGACAAAATCAAAAGAATATGTTAGATGCCGTATTTGAGCAATATACGAAAATAGTAGACATTCGACCCTGGACCATCCCCTTGAAAAATTCCTGTGTGCGCTACGGACGGTGATAGTTTTTTTTTTTACTAAACTTTGTTTCTGGAATTTCTAATGTACTTTTTCACTGCCATTATTAATGCAACGCATATACGTTCCAAAAGCTGGTGTTTAATAAAAATTTGTAATATATAAGCAAGGACGTTAAGTCATGGACCAACTGGGCCCGCACCCGGGGCCTCGTTTCTTTCTCAACTTTGTTTTAATAAAATCATGATCCGTACAATTTTAATCGAACAATATTATTCCCGTACATATCCTCCGAAAAACTGGTAATTTCAAACTGCATGTCAACATGTAAAATTGGTAAGACTGCTTTACTATGTGATGACCGTTGTCCATGCCTCGGCTTAATACCATAAACAATCATTCAACTCATTTAGTCAAAAGGTGGCATTGGTCGAGCCGGTTTCTGTCTAGGTTTATGAGTTTGTGATTCGTGTACATTTATATGTATAAAATTACCATTAGAAAGAGTATTTTGCTAGGGTCGTGGGTAGCCTAGTGGTTAGAGCATCGGACGCTAGGCCGGAAGGTCTGGGTTCGATGCCCGATGCCACCAAATACTCTCCGAGTACAAACGGAAAACGTGCTCATTAAATCTGTGGATCTGAATGGTGTCGCCATCTATCGTGAGCTAAATCGTGCTGTCACCTTCTTGGGCTCAAAGCTTAGGCTAATGGCAGACGTATCTCTAGCCCGTTGCCATGATGAATTTCGTGGGCCTCGTTTTTACTACGTCAGACAGGTAGCATAAGCAACAAAAACAACAAACATTTTGCTATATGCTGCTTACTTATAAAGATCGCACGTAGGGCCTATTTTTGCCTAAGGGAATAAAAAACATCTTAAGAATTCTTTGGACCCAGGGCCTCAAAGAGTCATAAGACGTCTTTGTATTTAAGAAACAACACCCGTTATCTAAATTTATGAAATCACGACTCTGGAGATAGCTGTCAGTCTTAAGAGTACAAACACGCTCTCTTATATTCGAATTTGAAAATAATAGCAGCATAAAATGTGACCCCTCTCGCATTAACCCGAGTTTGTGCGTTAAGGGGTTCATATTCAAACATCATTATTTTAATAAAATTCAGAAAATAGAGTTATGAATATTTTCATTTAAACATGCAGCACCTCGTTTTTACTACAAAATTACTACACGGTTTATTAAACTCACTTTGAATATCACAGTTCAGAATTATTCAGATGCTTAGTAAGTGTAATCCTTTTTTTATTTAAAAAATGTTAAAAGGAAAGGGAATCTTAAGTGTAATTTGAATTATCTTTTCACCTAAAGCTAGAAGACAGTAGAAACTTGTACTTCTTGGAACTGTGGTATCTTCTTATCTTTAAACCATTGTGTCTCTTTAAAGTGTCTTTCTTTTAAAGCGTTTAACAAAGAGATCTTTTAGAACAAGCTTAAATAATCGATGGGATTTTTTAAAAGTTTTTTTCCCTTCAGTAGGATGTAATTGAGTCTTGGGGCTTCAGAGAGGATGTTTTTTCTTCCAATGTTTTTTGCTTCTGTTTTGTTAGAACTAAGCCAAGTTAATTTTGTCTGATCTCCTGGGTTTCTACTGTTTTAACGCTATTACAATTCTTTGGCATGAAGATAATTACCAAAAGTTTAACTTCTGCAAAAAAAAAAAATTACTGAATCAACTCATTAATCACTTTTAAAATTTTCAGCTGCTAAATTTGAGATGTTCAAATCTTCCACTGAAAGTAAGTGTCTTTAAATTGAAAAAAAAAATGAAATTTGGCTAAAAGATTAACAGTTGAATTTTCAATCTGAAATTTTACTGTAAATTTTCATTCTTAAAATGATTCAATCTAACAATAATTTTTCAAAACCAAAAATCTCAAGAGATAATAGATGAGATTGCTGAAAATTAATTCTGGTTTTCTTAAAAAAATAGAAACAATACAAATGTATTAGGTTTTGGATAGAAACATAAATATTGATATTAAGATAAAATGATATCGTAAAAATACTGTTAATAAATACATATTAACAATTTATCTGATAATTTTCCTTTCTTCATTAACTTTTTCTAAAGCCATGTTAAATGGTCTTACTACCAATTGTATTAAATTTTAAATGTCCATGGTAAGCTATTTTATCACTTTCCAGTTGTACTGTCATCTGTTAATAACTTCAGAAAATTATAAAAAATAATAAAAATCCTAACACGCTCTGTCACCAACCGCCCTACCCTCATAATTGTATGTGGTTATCATGTTCAAAGGATAAGTCCATTAATCAAGTATTACGTCCAAACGATGCGTCTCTATACGAATATTATCAATTAGGCCTTTATTACAATTATTCCTTATGTGAATTTGTTCCTCTTGCTATAATTGTCATTAACTTCTTCAAGATTGATGAATTAAAAACAATCATAATTAGTTCGTAATTATTAACTCGTTATTACACATTCTTCACTTCGGGATTTTAATTGTACAAGTGAACGTTATTTTATAATCAATCAAATTTTCTTACTTTACCGAGTTGTTTTTAATAAGTTGCATAGCTGAGATTATCCTGAATAAAGGAGTGACCTCCATTGAAAGTCACACAAATCACGAGATCTAACGAGAACATGTCACTGAGAGGGCCGCATATCGAATGATTTTGGACTTCAGGAGTTGTATAATCCAAAACAACTATCCCATCTTTGATAACTTGGAAGTGAAAGCTTGGCATGGCACAGGCTTCAGTTAGGAAAATATATTCAGTCAATAAGACTAATAATACTAGAACAATAATTAGACTATTCCATTCGAATGAGAGGGGTAGATTACTTTGTGCAACTTCGAGAATGTTATGTAACAGGATGACGCTGTCTTAAAAGCTGGCTTTTAATTTTTTATTACTTTATTGATCTAGAAATCGTCAATTCTTTTATTTTGTGGAAATCTAGTAGAAAATATGGGCTCCCAAGATCATCTAGGTTTCTGTCTACAGCTAGCCATCAAATTTATTTCAGGATTTTCAAATCGGAGACGCGAAAAAGACGACCCATGAATTTTCTGAGCAATAAGAAAATTGTTCTAGACGAAGTGAAACTAAATAAAGTTGGTAACCATTTTACAATTTTAGAGAAAACATACAAGTGCTGTCGTTTTTGCTATACCGAATCACATCAAAAGGGAACGCTACATATGTGCACAATTTACATTACCCCGTTATGTGTATATTCAGATGCTTTCTAAAATTTTATAGAAAATATTATTGCAATTTGTCCCTTAGGAGTACAAAAAACAATAATATACAATTATTTTTACTGTTTGTAATATTTACAAAATATATTTTACAAATATAAAAGAAAAAAAGAAATAAAACTTATTAAGTTTTCTACATTTTTAAAAGTCTCCTATATGCGGTGGTTTGTATATTCCCCACAAAAAAATTGTATTAAAAATCAAATTAGGTATATAGAATAAAACATTATTACATTTCTTAAATTAACCTCAACTCCAACTTAGATAAAGTGTCACATTTCACAATTGGGTAAAGATGTTCAAGTGTTATGAAAAACAGTTCTTCAAATTAAAAAAAAAATTGTCATATTTTATGCATGTATTTTTAAATGAAGTGCGTTTTGTATACATATGTGTGCTTATTGTTGACAAATATGCACTTTTTAAGAGAAAGTTTCTACGAAGAGCAAAAGTTGGCAACAAGAAAGCTCATGAACTGATTAGATAGGAACCTATTGTTCGATTTATGGTAAGACTATGACGTCATGTTAGATTCTGAACTGATTGGCTAGAAACATGTGGTTGCCATTTTATTGGGACTATGACGTCACGTTAGATTCTGAACTGATTGGCTAGAAACATGTGGTTGCCTTTATCTTGTGACTATGACGTCATATGAATTTAGCTCAATGTTTCTCATATAGAACTGTATATTTCAAAATGAGATTTAAATTTTGATAAATGTATTTGTATGATATATTATTTAACTTCAAGAATAATATCAGATATTAAAACTGCTCTTCATTATAGCTAAACTCTTTCCTAAAACACAATATATATATATATATATATATATATATATAGTTTACGTTTTTCAATTTTTAATAATTATTAAAATAATTATATCAATTAACTAACTTCTCTTTCTAAGTAATACAAATTACCACGTTTCTAAATTACATTAAAATTTTCTTCCGCTGTATTTTCTAGATTAATACCTATTTCAATATCATAGTTTTACAAGCGTTTGAAAATTGAGCCCGAAAAGAGTGAGAAAAAAAGAAGAGATACGTATACTAAAAGCTGTTACTTTGTGACAGAAGCATTTTCTGCCATTACCTCGAGATCTAACTTATTAGTTCTTTTAAGGAGATTATCGATTGAAGATATTCCAATTTTCATTTTGCTCCTTTCAGAAAATGAAGCACTTAGAGAATGGTTGAGTACCTCCAGAAAAAGCGTAATTTCCTGTTTTATGCAGATATCAGGCCCTTATTTCTTATTTTTTTTTATTTCGTAACCTTTTTTACGGAGATGAATATCAGTGTCCAGCGTTAAATAAAGAAAAGAAAAACTCTTTGAAGTTTTAAACTTAAAAAATGGTAATCTTCGTTTCGTTACAAAACCTTACCATCAAAAGAAAATGCATTACATATTTTTTTTCTGCAATAATAAGCTTATAACTTGTTTGACAGGATATCTATTAAAGTTTTTAATCGGAAATTGGCTACAGTATCTATTGTGTGATAAAAGTGGAGAACATTTAAATATCTCACGAAAAAAAAAACGTAATTGCCTCAGTCAAATATACGTTTTCAATATACCGTGTATAGCATAAGGAAAAGTAATTGAAATTCTAATGGGTTTTATACCCATCGTTTTGATATTAATGGTATTTAACTATAGTGTTTGTGTTTAAATACTTTCATAGATTTTAACTAAACCTCATTTTGTAGGAATCAAACATTTGTGTTTGAGATTACAGCGTTTTGTGTGTGAAGTAAATTTTATGGGATGTCATTTTATAAAACATATGGCAAAAAATGTCATTGTTTATTATACTTTTTGCATGAATAATTTTTACAATTGAAAATAATAAATAGTTTTAATCAGTAATATTTATAATTATAGGGAATCTTGTTAAATCTCATTGTACTATAATAAATCAATTATATGATTCTTTTTAAATTGGGTTTTCTTTACATTTACGTTTATCACAGATTAATATTTTTCTTAAAAAGCTATAGCTGTTAAGAAATTTAAAAGCTTGATTTTCGTAAATAACATTTAATTAAGAGATAAATATTTTCATATGTTAAATCAAAGCCGGTTTATCCATTTGGCGCTTGGAGCGGGTTCTAAGGGGCCCGGAGGTGCCCAGGAGAGTCCGGATAGCCTGGACTTAAGTACATTTTCTGGCTGTAAATTTCGATCATCCAGTGCCAAGTGGGCCTATATATTTTCTGCCCCCAAGGCCCAAAATAAGCTTAAATCAGCACTATGTTGAATAGGAAATTCATTTATTTTCATTTTACGCTTAAAATTTTATAAGTTGTACTTTAGTTTTTTATCCATGTGTGTAAGGAGAAAATGTCATATGAATAAAAATAACAGCAGTGAAGATATTTAATTAAGGGTAGAAATTCTTTGAAACTTTAGTTTTTAACTACTAACATAATTAGTTGCTTTTTTACTTTCGATTAATTATGATAATAAATGAAGTAAAACCATAGCAATGTGAAAATAATTTAAGCACGTGTACCTTCTAAAAAAACTCCATGTTCATCAGTTTGTTAAAGTGGATCATGTATAGATACCTTAATGTCTGTTAATAATATAAAAATAAATAATTATATATATATATATATATATATATATATATATAATTTTTCAGTAGATATGCTATCAAAACCTAAATACGTTTAGATCATTCAATTCGTTTTCTCTTTACTCTTTTTTTTTTGTTTTGATGATCATCAGTTTTTTTTAAAAAATTATTATCATGAATTTAAATGCTCCTATATTTCTTAAATAAACTTTTATATTGCTAAAAGGATATAAGGTTTCTTTTAAATTTGCTTCGTTACATTTTAATAATATTAACTTGTAAAAAATGTATTGTAAAAAATATAAATTCGTTTAAAAACAAAATTCGACTATTTAGTTTGAATATTATTTTTGTAGGTTTACATATATACATAATTGGTTTGAAATTAAATACTCTTATTTCCTTTTATTCTGACTTCTTTTTTAAGGTCAGATAATTTAACAATTATTTTAAAAAAAGTTTTATTAACGCATTCATTTCTTTTTCTTTCAAAACATACATTTAGAAATCAGGTTGTCACGAAATGTTACAGAAGATACTAACTACTACATTGTCTTCAATATTTATTCCCCTTGAAAAATTTACGGTTTATTACAGATTTTTCCACTGAGTCCAAATACACAAGTCTGAAAATAATAGATAGAAAATTAAGTAACATGATAGTAATGAGATGCGAAAAGTTGCTATCATTATTCAGTTTCGTAAATTACATATTTCCTCATAGATTAAATCTGAAACACATATATTAACTTCATTATCCTCTACAATCAATTAGATCTTCCAAATTCTGATAAGTTGATGCGTAATAACGTTGATCCGTTGATGTGAAAGTTTATACTTATTAATTTGATTTCTAGTTCGGTAATAAAACTGCTTCATATTAAATATAATTTAGATTATTCGAGAGGTTCATTTTTTTTTTTTGGTTTGAGATGTAAGTTCGTTACACATTTAATTTAAATACTCCTTGTATATGCATATGCATATTTTCTCACAAATTTTTATAAAAGCAGGGTATTTCTACAATTAAATCTATTGTGACGATAAAAATATCTTATTTGTAAAACTAAAAGATTAATTAACTAATAGATTAATCAAATTAATTTGTGTTCTTAAAACTTTAGAAGGAAATATTTGAAAAATTTAATTTTTGCACATACAAATATTAAGGATGTACAAGAAACTATATATAATTGCATATACAAATATAAAGGATGTACAATAAACTCTACAATTGTGCATAAAACTATTAAGGAATGACGTCAATATCTCAATATGTGTTTCTGTATAATGAATTCATGTGGTCCCATCGAAAAGCTGTAGCAAAGTTGTAGCACAAAAGTTTCACACACCCACCCACTCATGAGTGCGAAGCATAGAAATGGAAAACAATTTTTTAAATTGATAAAAATGTTTAAAGTTTATATATAATTTCAGTATCAAAATATTCAGAAAGCAATATACATAGATGACACTGTACATAAATACATCTGTGGTCCATTTGGAATTGAGTGAAATGTAAAAAAACTATAGAAATTAGTTAATTTGAAAAATGTGATCAAAGTGGGGTGGTGGTTCCTATATAAGACACTAACTGCCTCTGGATTTAAGTGATCATTTTGGTCCAGGGGTAGGGTGTGTGCTTTCCGAACAGAAGTTACCGAGAATGAACCCTCCTTCAAACGTATTAAATGTACAAATTTTAAAAAAAATCCTTATTAAATTTATTGAGATTGAAATTAAAATAAATATAAACAAATTTAATTTGATTGATAGATATAGAAAAGACAAAAAGTAAACATTTCAAATTTTTAATCAAATTAATTACTCATAAACTCTGAAGTACTATTCTGAAATACTCTACAGGTTATCTAACTAACTTCTAATCAATAATATTTAGGTTCAATTTTGGAGAATTGCATGAACTCTGAGCAAAAATGTAAATTTATATTTTTAAAAAGTGCCATTAATTTCATTAGAAATAAGTTATTCTAAA
Organism: Trichonephila clavata; assembly: GCA_019973975.1. Classification (NCBI taxonomy): domain Eukaryota; kingdom Metazoa; phylum Arthropoda; class Arachnida; order Araneae; family Nephilidae; genus Trichonephila; species Trichonephila clavata. The sequence continues at coordinate 82,994 of BMAO01005765.1, forward strand.
AGCCAGAATGAATCAGCTGGGCGGCGTCGTTGGTAAGACTCTAGCCTTGTACGCCTAAATTTGCGGGCTCGATCCCAGTCGAGGTCAGTGGAATTTCATGATACAAAAAAATCGACAGCGTTCATGTTGTATGATTACGCGACCTGTTAAAAATCCATAGAGTGCCTGTTTAGCTTGTTTACTCTCGGCAAAATTTAACCCTTAGTACTATTTCCCATCGTCAGAGTTCAGGTACCTTCCTCTGGGGAGGAAACTATGCTTTAAAATGACATTATGGCAAATAATATCTACCTATATAATGACACACTTAAATGTGATACCAGCTCCTGGGGAATGCACTAGGCCTGCAATGGTAATTACCAATCTACAGCAACACTAGAAAAACAATCCGATATGAACATTATAACCATATATATGATTTTATAACCTCTGTTCTCTGGAAACGTGTAAGTATATAAAATTTTGCTTATGATTATATGATCAGAATACTTCAGATAGTATTTAATCGCTTTATAATTATGTGAATTTAATTTGGATTCCCTTAAAGTTTCACCATTCTTTGTTTACATCGCCATTCAATACTACCTAATAATATTGACAACTCACAATTATATGATGTTAGATCAGTGTTTCTCAAACTGTGAGGCGCACCACCCTAGGAGGGCGTAATGAAAAGTCGAACACAAAGGATTATTTAAAAAAATTATAAATAAACTGAAAGTAAACAAATAAAATACATTTTGACATAATAAAAAAAAATACCATTTACACTGATATAATACATTTATAAAAACAGGGTGTCCCTAAACGACCGCATAAACTCTGCACAGCTAGATTCTTCGTTGGGAGTACATAAAAACTGCCTAAAGGAAGCATTCCTGTACGATCCATAGTTAACGAGAAAAATACGAAAAACAAAGTATGACGTCACTTCCGATGCAAGAAAAAAACACTTTATTCGACATATCAACAACAATATTTGCATATCTTTCCAGACGATAATGTTTAAAACGTTCGTCGCTCATTTCGCGTCATGTATGCGCACGCCGTGGAATGACGTTAAGCCGCCGTTGAACTGGTATTTAAAATGCTGTATCTTGCAGCTACCGGTAGTCTTCGTATGGTGGCCATGTATTCCGTTCGTGACCACTGCGACATGTACCTACGACATGCCTTGTGACTACTGCGACATGCCATCTCAAGGAACTGGTGTATCGAGACGTAGTGACAACACAAATGGACTTTGTTGCTTGTCTGCATGCTGCTTGTACTTCGGTGGACCCCACGATGCTGCGACGTGTGATGACAACCATTCCACGGCGTGATCAAGCCTGCCTCGACATGCACGGTGGACATTTTGAACATTTGTCTTAAATTGTGCGTATACTGCTGTTGATATGTTCAATAAAGTGTTTTCTTCTAGCACCCGGAAGTGACCTCATGATTTGTCTTTTGTATTTTTCTCGTAAACTATGGGTCGTACATGAACGCTTATTTGGGCAGTTTTTATGTACTCCCAACGAGGAATTTAGCTGTGCAGAGTTTATGCGGTCGTTTTGGGACACCCTGTATATCAGTCCTGCTCAATGTATTTTATAATTAATTTAACGATGTTTAGTTAAGACCAAGTTTAATAATTAACAAAGACCCTGTATAGGCTTGTCATACATAAAATTAAAAACCAAATTAACACTTGTCTCTATAATTTGAACGGTTTATAATTAATCCCTTAAATCCCTTAAAAAAGCAAATTCTCTGAAATTAGTAAATCCTTCCAAACATTGTCAAGGTCATTTTACTGCAGTCCAAAGTCTTTGGAATAATGTTATGGATAGCAGTGGGCAGATAAGATCGTATTAGGAAAGACGTATATATGCGTCCTGGCAATTCACACACATGTTTATATAAGCCGGTGGCACTAAAGTCGAACTGTAGGTTTAGCTATAGAGTATAGTATTATTGTATTCAAAACACACATTGTTATTGTATAGAATGGGGCGCAATGAAAATTATGATTGAACATTGGGTCGCAAATATTTAAAGTTTGAGAAGCACTGCATTAGATGCTACTCAGTATCAAATAATTATTAAGTATTTTGCTGTTTGGGATTCCGAATGCTAAGTCAGAAATCCTAGATAAATTTATTCACTAATTAAATTGAAATACAAAAGAAGATTATGTAATAGGAAATACGTATATCAGTAAATATTCTACAGTTTGATGTTTTTACGGATATTCTAATTTGTTTTGAGGATTTCTTGCGCCTGGATTAAAACAGAGCTTTCGGTAATAACACAAATAATAAATAACCTAATAAATCTTTGATTAAATTAATTAGATTACGTCTCTAATGTATCAAAAAGCTTTAATTTTGTTTTATCCATACTTGGCAGGATCTTTTGTCATATCGTCTAATGAATGTTTCTCAAAGTGCTTCTCGTAAGAAGTTTTCATTTTTCTAACTATTACACGTAATTTATGATTTTCTCGGAAGAAGTATTTCAGAGTTCTAATATTGTTAATTAACATCCAGTCTCTCTCTTCATTTGAGTAATAGCCTCTTATTCAATTTATGTCAGTTTCCAAAGTGGAAGGCATGATAAATTCAGAAGATAGAATGATTAAATAAAAGGAAGTAAGCGAGGAGTAGAAGGTTTAACTGATTAGTTGTTAAGAATTCGGGTGTTGTTTAAATGTTGATATGCATCTATTACTTAAGATTGAGAAACTGAGTTTTGAATGTTTTAACGAATGCAAAACAAAATGCAGAGTGCATTTAATTAGTATGTAATTTTAAACAAATTCATAATCATTTCTGCTTTTGAGGAAAATTTTTCGCTTTATAGAATAAAATTCCTGTACTTATAGGATATAAAAGTCCTTCTAATACTTGATTTAGGATTAGTTTAAAATTTGAAACTTATTTGATGATCAGTTTGCATTTTTGATTATAAACCTCAGAAGCAAAAAATGCCGAGAAAGAGAAAATGCATAAACAAATGTAATTATTTCATTTGTAAACTATAACATTTATTTAATAAAAATGCAACTTAAAAATGCAGTGGAATTAAAAGATGTATGTTTCTGGTTTTAAATTTTATCATGCCGTAGGAAAAATTTTATGAAGTTTATTTCCTGGATTTAGTTTATGGGATTGTTTACTAAGTAACAAAACCAGTCTATGAGTTAAATAAAGATATAGTGATAGTGAATATGTTGATAACAAATAATTATTACCATAGAATAAAAACACAGCTTTCAACAATGCGAAAAAAATTATCTTATTCTTTTAAAAATTTCAGCTGATAAGAAGCTAAAACCGTTTTTTTTTTAAGATAAAATTTTACATAGAATAAAGTTTTTTTTCAATTTTTTTTTTATTTTAGAAATCATACAAAGATGTATGGTATTTTTCATTGAATTATCAAATTAGCACTTGTTTTGAATTGCACGTAATAATAACATTGAATATTAGAAATGATTTGAGCATTCAAGCTATTCATTCATTTGATGATATTAAACGTTCTTCAAGGAACGAATAAAAAGGGCGGGTTATCGCTCATTAACCATAGATTTTAAAAAGGTGAAGATACAGTTAACACAGACCAATATGGACTTTAAAGATAGAAGTAGAAGTTTCTCTGGTTAATTATTGGAATCCACAAACACTTTAAAACTAATTTGAAACGATTTGTTGACGATATTAATTTCTTCGATAAATATCATACCACTTAAGGTTTGTTAAAATTTATTTCAAAATGCTTACAGTAAGTTTTGCTTAACCCTCAGCACATTTTTAAAATTTCACTCTACACACATTAGAAATTATCATAAAGATGATTCTTTTTTTTTTTAATTTTCTTTTTCAATCTCTATACTTGAAATTGTTTCTTTTGACTAATTAAGTAAAAAAGTAGTAAAGAAATATTTTAAATCCCCTCAAGTAACACACTTAAAATTTTTTCTCTCTCTATATATAGTAACATAAAATGAAAGAAATACATGGCATAAAGAATTGATAATACAAAATTATATCACTAACGAAGCTAGAAGATTTAAACCAGATTTCAAGAAACACAACTTTAAAAATGATGGAAAAGTCTATTGTAGAAGAATTAACTAAGCGTATGTATAACATGGAACAGAATTATAACTTTAAAATGTAAGGAACCTAAAGAGTCAATAGACTAAAATGAAGATCTATTATGATTTCTAAAGCTGTTGCTGAATTAGGACCAGCAAAATTAGGGTTAAATATATTTTATGGATCCAACCTTCCCCTGTTCAGCAGAAATTTTATACATATATATATATATATATATATATATATATATTTATAATAGAGATAGTTCGTATTTTTCATCATTTTTTTAAAATAATTATTCAGCTTAGAAAAGTTTTAGCGCTATTGTTCTTATTAGGAAGTTTAGGACATTGGAACAGGAAAAAAATTAAAACACGTAACTTCGAAATAGTTATTACTCGATCAGAAAGCACAAAAACACATTTAAAAAGAATGAGAAATATTTAATTATATTTAATTGCACATCTGCCCCTTTAATAAACAAGCGTCAATAAGTAATAAATATTTTCTACTTCTTTTTATTGAAAATGTTAGAAGTTAGATTTTTAAGAAAACTCGAACATAAATGGGACTAAAATCTGGATCAACTCAAATGATCAAAGCCCTGATTTCTTCGACGTTATTAGCCCTTATTATGTGACCTATTCAGATTGTTATGGAAACGAAGACATTCCTCGCAAGCTCACAAAATTATTTAATCATTCAATATACATTACCAGCATATGGTAATGTCACGATAAATTTTTCGGTACTTATTTTTCCTTTTCCTTTTTCATGCCTTTTTAATCTTGATAGTTAACGTCAAAAGAATGCCATAAAACGGCTAAAATAGTAAAATCCTTGTTAGAAAGGATTTTGATTACTTAATATTCGGCTAACTTTAGAGATATTTTTGATAAATAAGCTAATGTGCAATTTCAAGAATGATATGAGGTATCATTGCACAAATATCTGAGTTTTTTTTTTAAATAAACAAATCAATGGCTAAATTATTTAAATATTTAGATGGAAAAGCTTCAGTTCCAAATGTCTCCAAGAAAGGGTTAGTAGTACTAATTAGTAGTCATCACAAAAATTATTATAAGTTAAGAAATTCTTAGTATCGCTATATATCATCAAAACTACATTTATAAAAAAGCATTTGTCTTCTTCAAAAATTAATCTGCTCTGTGCTGGATATAGAAACATGTCATAAGGTCTTGGACTGTATATTTAAAAAATTCAAATTTGTGTGATTGCACAATTTAAATAAATTGTTATATTGTGTAGTAATGTCAACCAAATTACTTTATAAGTTACGTTTAATGCTCCTGCAAATACAGTATGAATTTGAAAGTTTGAAAGATATCGGACTTTCAGGAAATGAATGCGCCAATTAATAAAGAGGTTTGAATGAAAAACAAAGAGTCTTAGAATCATCGAAGAGCTTCAATTGAATCTCTGGAGACCTAGGTACCGGAACACACTGATACCAAGAAAATAAAAATACATGAGAAATCTGATATCTAAGATAACGATAATAGCGATGATCAATCTAAGCCCCTGGTATGATGCCAATGAAAAAAAAACGTGGCAAATGAGGATCAACCTAAAAAAACATTATTTGTTAGTAATCGCTATGGAGTCTAATCGGGCAACAGCTGCGATCGCGTCACCTCTCTTTCCAGATAATGGAGTGATAAATAACTCAAGTATATATCTACAAATTTTTCTCTGTCATATCCAAGTGGATCTACATTTAGTCAAACTTATGATGGTTATTATTTTTTTTTGGACAAATACATTCGATAATTTATAAGTTATGTTTAGCAATAAGTCGTCGTATAGAGTTAAAAATAGGGGAAATAAAAAATACTTTTGAAATTATTAAATAATTTATTCATTATTCATTTTCTCAATTTGCTTTCCTCATTAAAGATGCAAAAGTATATTTGAATAAAATTTCAAAATATTTAAAAACATTTTTTTAGAAAAAATGTTTAGTTTATTTGAGAAAAGTTTTGATGTTGCAAATTTTAATTTCTTTCCAGCTCTTCACTCTTTATTAGCTTCACATTTAAAATAATAGTGTTAAAAACATTGTTAATTTAATCATTTATAAACACATTATAAACACAAAGAGTAATGCCATTGTTCAGTTTTCAAAACTTGAAATGCGTTTCGCGTGCGAAAGGTTTTATTTAATATTATTATTTTTTTTTGAAAAATCATTTAACCCTTTTGTTGAGTGAAAAGCAACTTTTTGAGATTAGAGTGATAGTAAAAGAGAAGAATTTGAGAAATTTGTTTCTAAGTCGAATATTTTATTATTTGTTTTATTATTATAATTGAATTTTAAGGCATAATGATTTGGTTATCAATTCTTTGTTTATTTGTAGGGATAGGTTTATGTAATATTTGAAATATAGTTAGAAGGTTGTGATTTAACATATCTGTAATTAAGAAGAAGCTTACAGAACTGAAAGGTAAAAATAATGCAAACGTAATATCATAACATTTACAATGTATTAACTAAGCTGAAAAATAAATCAAAAATTATTTTATAATTTGTCTTAGTTTGAGATTTTGAAACTAACTAGTAGGAGAATAAATGACTTCATTATATTGCTTTACATAAAATCATCAAAGACTAATGGGGTGTTAAAAATATAAAATATACTATCAATTGCAGTATATGTGTGTATTTGGATGGTATTAGATCAGTAATATAGTCTTTGGAAATAAATACGTTTTGAAAACCCACAATACACGCAATTAAGAATCTTAGTACTAAATAAGTTCCTCATCTGTCAATCTTCACCAAGGAATCGCTTTTTGTTTGAAGAAGGTGTGGAATCTTCGGAAATTTTTCGTTGCATGCAAGTGCAGTAGGGTGGCAGCTGTTTATCGCTAAGCAAGATCTAAGAATAGATAGATCACTTCAAACAGTGAACTTCCGCAAGCAAAAAGTGAATCACAACCTAACTATCCTCCTCGCTGCAGATCATTGAAGTTGTCATGCTGTACGGTTTAATACACTCCAACGGTTACGTATGGGACGACGTTGTATATACGTAAGTGTTACCGACTACACCTCGTTTAGCGCTGCTACAAAACCTTGGAAACAGAAAGAGCAAAATGTACTTTACTTTTTGACTACCCCTGGTATGTTGAATTAAAAAAAAAACTGTCAAAATGTGTATTTTGCCTTCTCAACTTTTCAAAAAAAAATTTCTTTAAAATTTGTATAATACAATTAAATAATCCAAAAGGGTATGAAATGTCTTACAAATTAACAATACATAGTTGACGACGAGTGTAAGTGTTTATTCCTTAAGTAAACTTTCGAAATCATGGAAATATACTGTGTTTCTTACCAAAAAAAATTGTACATTGTAATTTTATATGGTTCTTAACTTTTTAAAGAATTAAGTACTTCATTTACGAAAAATATTTTAACAAATAAGACCATCCTTGTTGGTTCCTTAAAAAGATTCAGAATTTATCTTTATGATTAAAATGCTTAAAATCATGGATCTGTTAGCATAAAAAAGAGAAAAAAAAAGGCCAAAACACAGATTTTTTTGGCTTATGCCACATGTTTTAAAAGAATAAAAATAAATAAAAATTCAGTGGAAGGTTTTATTAAAAAATAAAACTGACTTAGACAGAAAGATATATTCTAAGAATGTAGTATATTCTGACTCAAAGTATTTAAATTTTAGAATACATATCAGAAGCAAAACTCAAACTTATTCTGTTTCCAGATATAAATCTCATGTACCTGTAAAAACCAAAGTCTTGCTGTCAAAAAAAAAAAAAAAAAATAGCAATTATAATTAATTTTTAGTGAATTAAACCGTTGTAATTATTCAGGGAACTATAAGTATGTAGTTTTAAAAGGAATTTTAAATAACGGGGACTAAGGTACAACTCGAATATTAGCTGATTAATTATAGATACTATGTTGTTGTTGACGTGCCCATGACGTGCAGATTAATAAAGAACAAGCTTTAGATTTCTCCGAAGTTGTAGAAGACAGCTTCGGTAAACTCAACAGCTTTATCAGAGAAGATCAAATCATCTGGGTCTTCTGGGCTGATCATGAGAAGCCTTGCTTGAATTGCTGGGCAGCTGAGGATATGTTGTGGAGACAGTTGAACATTAGGGCAATGGTTTGTGTAACTTATTTGTATAGATACTATTAAAATTCAGATTTATTATATGGTGGCATTTAATAATTTTTAAGATAGAGAAATGCGTTCATAACACACAGTTAAAAAGTATACCTATTTCTTAAAGCACTGTTCATTCTCAAAACCAATTTTACTGCTTAAATAGATAGAAGTAAACTACAGCCTAGCACATGTACATATTCAGTGTGTGTGTGTTGTGTAAGCTCTACTTGAGAAATAATTGTTTTCGCGCAACCCGTTCTTAGCGGATCACTACTCAACGAAAGAAACATGTCCACACCAAATTTCAAGTCGGTCAGATGATAAACGATGAGTAAACTGAGTCGCTTGTCTCGATTTTTTGCGTGTTTGCTTACAAAAAATTATTTTAATAATTCTGTAATTTTTGCATCGATTTTTCCAGAAAAAAAATTTGATGCCAATCTAGGATAAATAGTTTTGCTATAAATGTTTTGTAACCATTCTTCCCTTTGATTTGGAAAAGAGTGAATGAATATTAACGTCGCACTGTTCAGCTACACGAGGGCTTTTCGATGAACCTCGTAAATTTTGAACCATGGTCAAATGACGAGGACAACACCTGATCTGGCACCCCCTCTCTTAACTACCACACCAAAGAGAGGATATTTGAGCTTTCGAGAGATTTAACGTACATCGCACCCCTACACGATGGGTCTTTAGTGCTAATGGGCCCGAACTCATGACATGCCTACCATGATTCAATACCTTGGCCACCGCGGCACTTGAGTTCGAAAGAAACATATATTTTAATACTATTTACTTAATATTATTTTGTGACATATTTTTGTTCATTCCATAAATTTCCCTAAAATGCATCTTTAAATAACTAAGATCTTTGCTTTTTTTAACAATATTTTTTCTTACTAATTTCATTAACTATTTTAATCTGATTTAATATATATGTACTTTTAAATTGCATTTATTTCATTACAAAATCTTGGCGATAATCTACTTTTCCAGCACCGTTAAAATATTTGAATAATTCTATTATCTGAGCGTTATTTTAGAGAAAATCCATTATATAATCGCATGGCCGTGACATCATAGACTTAGATAAACATAAACGCATTACGCTTAAAGCATTCAAAGCAAAACACAATAACTTGTGAAGGATTAACTAGTCAATTAAATATGCTTTACTTAGAAGGAATTAATCACCTGAACGTGCACAGATGAGCTTAATGTAAGAGTAAACACACAAGTATTTGTCTTATATAAGCGTAAACTCAGCTTAACAAATGGGTGGTAATTAATGCACTTGTGAGAAACTTTAACCTTTAAGGAGAATTAACTGATCAAACTAATCATTTTATGCAGCAAATAAATGCACATGTATTTATCAATACATATATGTGCTGCACCTTTTGTACTTAAAATTCAGTCCTTTGTAAAGGTAATTAACTTATTTAAGAATCTCAGTCGTGAATTGTTCACAAATTAAATTCGGCTTTTTGAAAATGTACAGTATTTCTTTCTAAATAAACTCAGTTTTTCTAAAATAAATTTGATTTGAATTGATTTCTCCATTTTATAGAAATAAAATGTGACTTTTTCAGAATTTAATTCAATTCTTAGTTAATCAATTTACTCATTTTAGAAAATTAATTTGACTTTTTACATCAGTTAAATTAACTTATTTTAAAATTCAATTCCACGTAACGAAAATTACATTTGGTCATTAATGTAACCTTTAAAACATTTTGTGATTTTAAAAAAAACCCTGCAGGGATTGGTGTATAGAATTTATAGTATTTTCTAAATCTAATAGTTATTAAAAAAACAGTCACCTAATAAAAGTAATAGTTACAGCTTTTGAAATAAGTATATAATCCCATTATAGAAGATGGAGAAGTTAAAAGTCGACAGAGTAATAGAAATGACCTCACGAACGATTCCCTAATAAAGAGTTAATTTCTGAAAGTAATTATCTATTAATATATTAAGGCTTACAGTTTCCTGCAATTTTCTTGCACCCCTTTATTTAAAAAAAAATTAATTAAAACATTTTGAAACCCTTAGCAAAATATACTGGAATGCCAGAAGATTCACGAAGTCTTCGTAAAGACTGCATCTCATGTTCCTTTTCTTGCAGTTTAATTTTTTTCTTTTGTTCCCATGTTAATTTGCCCTGATTCTTACTTAAATTTTTGTTCTTTTTTAATATTTATCGTTGTTCTTGTGTGATACTTGAGCTGTTTTACATGTTTTGATTGATCCTTCCAATAAATCCATATGTAACAACAAAAACAACCCATAATATTTTAAAAACCCTACATTGAATACAAATAGAGCAAATTATTATTAATATAAAAGTGTAATTCACTTCATTATATATTTTATGCAATCTTTTATCTCCTTTATTGTATGAACAATATTTCTACGTTTTCTCCAAAAGAGTAATTATTTCATAAGAGGTTTCATGGATTTATTTAGGAATGAGAGTATTAAAATCAAAACTTTGCATAATGATCCGCAAGTTTTTCCTAATAGCAATTAATGAAATTAGTGATTTTTACACTATAAACTTTCTTAATTGATAAACAACAATTACGATTCAAATTTAAATGTTTTATGAACTCTTTTCACTTTGAATCTTAAAAGAAAAATCTATATGTAGAAGAAAACATTTTTAAGTAAATCATTTGTTTGTGTTCTCTCAGTCACAGTTAAAGGTTTTTTTGTGTTTTTTTGTGGGATATGGAGCAACAAAGGCTGTTACCCCGTACCTTAGCTTTATCTCAAATTTTTAAATCTCAATAACAGCAAAGCGAACACAAATTTGTCAAAAAAGGTAGAGAATACGTACTAAAGGCATGTTTATATAAACGGTAAAATCGTTCGCAGCAAATGCAAATTCTTTTGCATAAAAATATATTTTGTGAATGCTGTATTAATTTCAAAGGTGTGTGTGTATCATATACTAGTAAATATATAAACATTCAAAATAAACTAACCTAACACAAGGATAAAAAGAAGATAAGTATAAAGAACGTGAAGAATAATACATTTTTGCATCTAATAAAACATGAATCATCTTTTGATAAACATGATATAAATTTAGAATATTTTATCTTAATGTTTTAAATTAAATTCTATTATCTAACTTCTTTTAAATAATAACTTTATCATGATAAAATGGGAAAAAATGAGTTTTTAAAATCTGATAATACGATTGAACATTTTAAAAATTCTACATATAAGAAAACATGCATTTCAGGAATTTGTTTTAAAATTTTGACAGGTATTATATATCAGACTTCATTAATTTTTCCCACACTCTCTCGAAGTTGACTCATGTTTCTTTATTTATTTATTCGAGTCAAAATTCTTAATTATGGTGCTGTTTTGATCTATATTAGAAATACATTTTTATATTGCTCTATCAAGATATTTGTATCCTTCATTAATTTTTTGACTAGAGCATTTTTATTAAATATATTTTTTGATGGATGTTGTAATTTTATCACTGAATAACAAACATCGATGAAATAATGTCAAAGTTATTAAGTAAATTTAAGACGGTTATCAAAATAAGTTACCGCCTTAAGCATTTGTGAGCTTTACTGAAATATGTAATTAATTTTTTGTTTCCTTTTTAATCCTTTAAGTTGCCAGGCGGAAACTTTGAACGCTAAAACATGCCATTATCTTTTATTTAAGCTTATAAAGAAGGGGTTTCCTTTTTGCATCATTACAAGAAAATTTAATAAATGGAGTCAATTTCTTAAAAAAAGCCTCTTTGCAATATATTATTGATATTTATCGCTGTCTTTGAATAAGCGAAAAAAATGCTGTATTTTTTCAAAATGTATATAATAGAGTTACAAACTGTTAATTTAAATGTAATTATTATATCTAATGTAACTTCATTATACCCCTTGTTTAAAATATATTTTTTTTAATATGAGACCTTTATGTATCAGTATAACGGAAAAATATGAATTTTGAAATCAATCAGTTTTAGAAATTAAATAAATGTTAAATGAAAAAGACTGGATCAATAGTGATAAAATTTTAAACAAAATTAAGGTAAATTTATATCATAAGCGTTTTGAGTATTGGTAAATAAATTTATTTAATATATTTAGAAAACGACTAAATTATAGAAGCCGGAATTTTACAAGAGAGTATAAGCGGAGAATTTTTTATATTTAGTGATACATTATATTATAATAAAAACATAAATTGTCTTTCAATATTAATACATGAAACAAATTTATTTAAATCCAATTTTCGGTAAAAATCAGAATGGTATATTTTCAAAAGAATTTTTTTTTATGCAAAATGTTTTTGTAAAAATAATATTTTGCTTATATTTAGCTTAGACCTATTACAGAGACTGAACTGTGATTTACGAAAAATTTACAATATTACCAGAGTTAGTTGCAATTGATATAGTAACCGCGTTTTTGTAAAAATCTATTAACTCTTGTATGTGTACTAAAATATGAACAACAATTTTTCATAATATATTTTAAAAAACTTGATTCACAAGATCTGTTCAGAAGTCTTAGCTATATGTAGGCAAAATAGTATTATTATAAAAGCATTTTTCTTAAAAAAGAATCTTGAAAATATTGTCATTCTCTATTAATTTTTTGCCAAAAAAATGTTTTTAAATAATTATTATTCAAAAGATATACTTAAAACAGTTTTATTTGTATATTCTATAATTCAAATTACACTAAATATCAAAAGAAATACTCATTTATACCCTCTTCCAAAATCATGATTCCGAACATAATTGGGGATCCTGACAACTAAGAGAATGTAAAAAAATTTATACTTTATAACGATTCCGAGGAAAAACTATTTTATAGTCAAATCTTCTCTATCAGTATTAAATAAAAAGGGAAATTACCTTCGGCTATTTCTTTGACATGATAAATAGATTTAGCGCTAGGTATACATTACTTTCATTTATGTTATTCTATTGTAGACTATGCGTCATTTTCTTTTGTACTAATATTTAAAAATTCAAAATAGGTTTTTATCTTTTCTAACACTCTGCTTTTTGTCCAAATCGAAGACTCCGAACATCATTATAAGTCTGAGAAGTATTTCTGGACCATTTTTCTTCCTTATAAAAATGTGCTTTTTTTTACTTTGAGAATATATTTTCTTTTCAATTGTGTTTAGGGGCGATTTTTATTTTTTCTCTCATCCCCTAACTTCACCATGCAACAATTTGTCAGTTTCTCTTTCTTTCTTTTTTTTCTCTTCCATTTTGGGAAAGGGATTTCTGCCAAGTTGCAGAAACTTTTATCTTTTGGAAGTGGTTTCATTTTTCGGAAGCATTTTTTCGTTAATTTCTGTCACGCTTCATTATATATCTGAGTTTAGTAAGAGAAGATAATTCGTTTAGTTCTGTTTTTAACTTGAGATCCTCGTAAAACCTGGAGCATAGTTCACACAATCATTATTGTTTTGGGATTCCACATTGTGTCTTTATATATTTTCAAGTAGAAATATTGGAAAAATGAGCAAAATCATGAAATAGATACAGAGAAAAAACATTACATGAATAAAATATATTTTAATCACATTTTTCATTTGTTGGAAATGAAACAAATATAACGTATATCTTGTTTATTAGAACTGGATTATATATTTAATATCTGTTAAAAATAACACAAAAATAAGTTAAATAATATTTGAAATATAATGATATTTAAAATCAGTTTAGTAACTCTTTCTAGGAATTGAAGGTAATATTAACTTATATAATTTGGTAGCTTAATATCGGAAAATAAAACATGTTATATTATTTGGATTATTTAATAAGTATAGCAATAAATTTGTAAATCACTTGAATTATTTAATTTCATAATTGAAAATTATGATTAAATTAATCTCTAATAATGCAATTATGCTTATGTTAGTGTTTTTGCGATACATATTAAAATAGAGCTTTGTTCCGCTACTCTTATGCAATTTTCTTAGGAAACATAAAACAGTCTTGTTTTGTGAATAGTTTGAGTCATTTATTTAATTTTTTTATTAAAATAGCTGATAAAGATAAAAACGTTTGTGTGACTGAATATTGTAATAAGAATCTAGTTTTCATGAAACATTTTTGAATGTAAGGGTCTACTTATTAAAGTATATTATCTGATTTTTTTTTATTTTGTAGATGATTGTATATTAGATATTAAAAAATTCACATTGTAGGAAAAAAACTCTACTTATAACTATTTCTGAACGTGGTCGGATATTTACTCTCTCTCCTCTCTCTCTGCTACTTTTAGTTATTATTTAGAAGTATAAGTTAATATTTCCCAATTCAGGATACCTTTGTAATGTTTTCTTCCTTAATGATCACAAAATACTCTACTATATCCATCTAAATGCAAAATTTTTTTTTTTTTTGTCTAGTAATTTTTCAAAAAGCTATTTAATTCTATAGTGGACAAAAAATGACTTATTATTTCAGAAGCAAAGGAAATGTTCAAAATAACTTGAAACTAAATACATTAGATCAATACAATTTACAATCCTTTTACTAAATATATATCTTCCAATATACAGTTTCGTCTCAGGAATAATTTTCTTAGAAGTATTTTCAATAATCGAATTCGTCTTCTAGTGGTATACAGTTACAAAAATTAATATTTCAAATGAATTTTATTTAAGAGATTCTGCGAATTTTAGAGTTCGATAAACGTCTCCATATCAAAAGTTCTTGAAACTTTTAAAGACGATAATATTTAATTTCAGTAAGTTTCGAAATATGAGATTCAAGCAAGCGGGGATGATCTCGAAATTAGATTGAACCCGAATAGGAACCTCTAAAATAAAATATTGATTGTAGAAGAGGAATTTCCTTTCGTTGATTGAAATTTATTATGGACAGTTATTAAATGAGAAAGACGGAAATAATTATATTCGTTATAAAAATGCAGTTTTATAACTTAACTCACTTTTGATTCCATTTCCATGTATTATAATAATATATCATATACCGAACTAGCTTTTAAATTATCTCATAATTATGAAATCGTAAATATATTTCCATTTCATTCGTCTCTAATAGGAATCACGGTTAAGAAGATCTAGTAACTCCTTATTTAAATTAAAAAAGGATAAAAAAATCATTTTTCAAATTGCATAATTTAAAAGCATCGTGATATTCCAAATTTTATTCTAAATTAAATTGAGCTTCTGAATCATTTTTACTCCAGAGAGAATAAAATATTTTTAGTGCATTAGGATGTTGCTATGATCTGAAAGTAAGATTCAGTGAAGAAATAAATTTTAAATAAATGAGTAAATGCTAAGCCGAACATCTATATCCGAGAGTTAGGTAATCACATTTCATAGCCAAATCTTATTTCTGTGCAATATTTTTATACATTTGAGAAAAATTCCTGAAACCCATTTCTTACCACAGATTTGAAATAAACTAACCTGAATTGATTGAGTCGGCAAAGTGCTTTATAAAAGTATATCTCAATTACGAATTAAAGCAGCTCACATTTAAAGTTCTTTTTGTGAGTCTTTGTCAGAAACTCAAAACAATCTCTGAATTGTTTTAAAAGTAAGGTTTTTTCGTTTTTTTTTTTTTTTTTTTTTTTTTGCCAGCGCGGTTGGCCCTAATTTTTTCCCTCTGAGGAGGAACCAATTGTGTGTAATTTTTTTTATACTCATTTTGGCGTAAAAAAAAGATTAGGCCCTGATTTTGGCGCCGAAAAGAGTAGTTCGATTTCTAAATGAGGGCATGTGGGGACCTTCCTCATGATATAAAGTTGGACTTTAAGGTGGTTTATATAAATCAATAAGTTTTTTTCTACAATTTTCTCTAAGATGAATCTTCATTGTTTAAAGTAGTTATTTTTGTATCTGATGCTATTAAAAAATACCCAATAAGAAAAAATTATATGATCCTTACAAATATAATGCAGCTAAAATTTGAGTTTCTTTCCTTTTCTACTCCAATGAAAAAACAAATTAAAATATTCTTGTTTTTAAAGAAAATAATCAAATATATAACGAAAATTGAATTAACAGTATACAGAAAAAAGAGTAATACAGTTAACGGTTGTCTTAATTAAAATATCAAAGTAATTTCTTTCAGAGTATAGTTATAGCTACGAAAATGACATTATTGAAATTCTTCTTCTTATTATTAAATACATTTTGTTTCCATAATGTTTAAAATATAAATATTATTTCTTATGTATTGGCATGCTTACAAATATAGCAGTGCATGATATTATTTAAGTTTACGCGTGTCCATGTATATTTACTTCAAACTATTGTTTCATTAAAGCTCTCTTAGCTTATAATGAGGTTTATAAACAATAACGCAATTTTAAACTCATTTGGATTTACATACTTGAGTGTAAACTTATATAATGGGAGCACAGATTTAAAATGGTAGAAATCAAAATATTTTTTTTAAAAATTACTACAAGTTATTATAAAGTATTTATTTGCATATATATTTGTATTTCTATTTTAAAATGTTTGTTAATAAAATTGAAAACAATATTTCTAATTATATTTTTTTTATAATCAATATAATTTTACCAACATACGCAAACAAATAAGATCATTGCATAATTTATTTTAAATAGTTTACTTTCTAAGACAGAGTAGTTTTCTAGTAATGAGAAAAAAATGATTATAAATATGCTTGTGTGATATATACCTTAAATAATGTCATATCCAGTGTTACTATTTTCTATCTTGTAATCGTCTCAAACACTAATTCTCCTTTAAATATGAATTAAAAAATATTTAAAATTCCAGAATATGTATCATTAAATTTTCTAAGGATATCAAGAGTACATTTAAGGCAAAAATACTATCACATGTTGTCAAAAAACTCATAAAATTTATTTTTGAGATTTTGTGACTTTTTCCTATAATACTTAACTTGAAAATTTTCTAAAAATTTTAAAGAAAGCTATAGCCAGCTTTTAAATTAAATAGGAATGATGTAGGGTGAGAGAGGAGGGTAATTAGGTAAATGAAATCCAAAATTTTCTTTATTGTGAACAAAAATTAGTGAAATTTAATAACATTTATGTATCACACATTAGAAAAACATGTAAAATTGCAGTGTCTATGGTTTATGATATAAAACTACATCATTTAATTTCATGTAGCATACTAGGTTTTCTTCTGATACTATAAATAAAATGTAATCTTTGATTTTAAACATTTAGTTATAAATTAAAATATTTCACTATACAGTTTTCTTTTATTTTTCCAAGCTCTGCGTTAAAAGATTTTAAATGAGGGTAAATAATTCTCCAAACTAACTAAACTTAAAATAAAATTTTTAGCCTTTTACTCTCATTTCAGCAAATTAAATCTGAGAAAAATTTTAACAACTTAGACATAACTTTTCAGAAATTTCTTTTTACGAAAATAAAAAAGAAAGGTATGCAGTTAGGGAGAGTGATAAAAATTTACTCTAACATTTGTTAAAACTTGTTATAAAAAATTTTTCAAAGTTCACCGAATTTATTAT
The DNA here is from genome assembly GCA_019973975.1 of Trichonephila clavata. Classification (NCBI taxonomy): domain Eukaryota; kingdom Metazoa; phylum Arthropoda; class Arachnida; order Araneae; family Nephilidae; genus Trichonephila; species Trichonephila clavata. The sequence continues at coordinate 100,753 of BMAO01005765.1, forward strand.
TTTTATTACAAGAAACTTACTGAAAAATTCATACTTGTTGTAATACTTTTACAAAACATATTTATAAAAAAGGAAATTTATTCATCGAGAAATTCTTAGTACATAAATAAATTATATGTTCATTCAAACTAAAAATTTAGCTTAACTATAATTTTTGCAACGACGATGTGATAATTTGCTTGGATATAGGGAATTTTTAACTTCCAAAGATAAAACAGAACAAAAATTCGTTGCGCTTTTACTTATTTTTACATGACGCATAAGCTCTCTTATTCTCCGGAGGCAGATTTTAATTTGTATAATTTATTTTGTACATGAAATTTTTATTTTCGTAACAAAAACATACATATATCCTTCAATAGAAATGAAAACACTATTAAGTGCGGCAATGCATGCCTTTGAAATAGATTTCTGATGGGCATATATAGTATATGTAAAAGGAAACGTTTTCCAGAAATCAAAGGCCTTGATATTTAAGGGGTCATGATCGAGAACTCGTTTCCGGAAATATTTCAATCTAACTTGATATTCCAGTTCACTAAATGTCTATGTTGCAGCGAGAGTGATGCTCATTAATTCTCACCGGGTTCAAAGTCATCACGTTTGTATATTATATAGTTTGTGTGTGTGTGAGCGTAGGAGTGCTAACTCAAATGCTGTCTTCACTAGGAGAGTATCTAGTTCACTCTTCATAGTTCAAAATTATTAGGCCCATCATCAATACCTCTTATATTGTTCCTTAATTTGTCATTAATAAACACTTAATTTAAATTTAAGTATTTCTCAGGAATTAGATATTATCGTTTGAAAAATTCAAAAGAATCTAGTAATAGTTTTGGAGTCGTAGGTTATAGCAATAAAACTACGAGTTGGAGACTTGTTTCCCCAAAATACTTTAAAATTTACATTTTTAGCTGTAATTTATTAAGAGCATACCCATTTGTGAAACATTTGAAAAGAGAAAACTAACTTTTTAATGCCTGCGCCATCTGATTATGATGGATAAAATAACGTGAAAAATCAGCAATAGGTCAAAATTTAACTTTAGCATAATTTAATCAAACGGAAAAATTAAATAGCCTGTACGATCTATTTTAACTCCACACATAGCTATTACATATTCTCTATAGTTAAAAACACAAATTTTAACATTAATTTATTTTCTCAAGGTTTGTATTTGGCTGATTTCTTTACGCATACGAAATACATAATATCCCTACTTAATCTCACTTATTTGCATAATCATCTGAAGTAAAATATACCGACCACATGCACGTGTGTGTAAATGTTTTTATAACGCGGAGCTAAACTTATCTCTTCAAGCTATTTTATTATGGCCCCTATTCACTTAGAAGTTGACAAGGGTAAGATTTATTGCGGAGGCTGTGCTCCTCAGAGAGGGAGGCAGAGCTTTTGGGAAACTATCGACTTGTTCCCCTTGTTAAATTGATGTTCCCAACAAGAAACTAAAGAAACATGCTGGCCATAAATTAAATCTTATTTTCTGCTGTCTTCTCCAATGAAGCCACCATCTCCAAAAACAATGCACCGTACATTTTGTTTCTGCCTTATGAGTTCTTATGGATATATATTTTATGTTTTCGGTATTTTGTTTTATTTCTAACTCACCCGTCTTTATTACTACAGTTTCAAAATACCTTTAACGTGGGACCATTTGTTCTCCTTCATTGGCTACGGCTTGATAACTAATAGGAAAAAAAATGCTAGAAATTTCTTTTCCGCGATGGAATTTCTTGAACAATACTTGCTCACATCCCCCCATTTGTATACCCTCCTTTAAAAATGCGATGTGCTGTTTCTGGAAACCTTCCTACTACTTCATTGCTGCATTTTTCTGGTTATTTTTTTCCTATCAAAGGTAATTGATGAATCATCATTTTAAGTTACTGTTGTTACTGACTGATATAAATTGCTTCAGTTAATCGTGAAATATGAAAGAATTTTTTGATAATTTTGAAAAATACGAGTACTTAGGTGTTCGTTAGAGTATGTTATTCAATATGTTTTAAATATGAAAAATCTCTAAGATAAGGAAGCAGGTGAAACAAAATACGTATTTAGTAAGATAATATTATATTTTGCTCGAGGAGTATTTTTCAAGTTTGCATATAATTTTGGATTTTTAGCTACTTCTCAACATTATCGAATCTTGCCTTTTATCAAGTTTTCGATAGTATATAAATTTAAATAAGTACAAAAGTGCTTGTGAAGTTGCTATACATTTGAATACATCATTATAAATAGCCTTGATTAAAAAAAACTAATTTTGATATATGTTTGTTACTGATCAAAAAAATTGTGAAATACTTGTTTAGAGTATAAATCCTTTTCGTAATTTTGAAATAAAAAATATAAAAACTTTGTAAGTGTGTTTTAATCAACATCGAAGTTTTAATGAAGCACATAAAAATAATACTAATTATAAAAGCTTAAATATAATGAATCAGTTTTTATTTTGATATAATTTAATTATATTAAATGAATTGTAGTTGTGATTATTTTTTTTAACTTTTTTACACAAGATGAATAACATAATAAGAAATAGATAATGAAAATTATTGAATTAAGTATTACTTAACGAGCCTATCAATTAATTAATATCTAATTAAGGAATGAATCCTTTGATACTATTATATAGTTAACAATTTTATTGACTGTATCATTCTGATTTCTATTATTGCTACTTTACAAAATTCTAAAGTTGATCTCCTCATCATTAAAAAAAAGAATTATGTCAAAGTATTTACAGAAATCAGTTTGGATGTTAATAATAACCTTATGCATTAGATAAATATTTGTTTTAATCTATTTTGAAATAGTTGCTCACTTTATTATTGAAAAAGAAATACATCATTTTGTTACATACACACATATATATATATGTGTGTGTATAATTTTGATTATATATATATATATATATATATATATACATGCAATCTTAAATTTATATCTACTCATAATTCGAATCTCCTTTCTTTATAACATCTAATTCATAAATTCTAATACCCTATTCGAAAAACGCGTCTCTTTCTCAAGAATTAAAAACATGTGTTGGTTTATTACTGATTCTTTAGACCTTGAAATTTAATAGATTTATTGGTGAATCCAAGAAATATAGAATCATTAATGGTTTTCATGCGCCTTAGAAATAGGGATTAATATTACATAAACCATTATGTTATTTCTATAAATAACTAGTCATTCCCTTCATATAGACACATGACTGTATTTTTTTACGTGTTTTTCTCTGTTTTTCCCTATATATAAATTCTTGCTATTTGAATAATCCTTGTCTTGTATTTTTAGCTTTGTATGAGAAGCATACTCGAATAAACAATATGATCGCGAACAAGCCTCTTTATAATTTTTCTGTCACGACTACTTAATCACCTCTAATTAAAATGTAATCATTTCGCTCGGAAATATATTGCATATATATAAACAATGGTGGACAAAAAATTGTGGACACTTTTTAAAATTGTAATGTTTTTCAAGTTTGTATGCTTATAAAAATGTTACGTTGCTTAAAATGCAGTATTTTGTATCATTTTAAAGAAAATTAAAATTCTAAATTCAATACAAAAAACACAATGTTAATATTTGCCACATAAAAAAGTTATGCTGCAATAACTATCGAAATGCATTAGATACTGAAGATGGCAGTGAGTTATCAGTGCTCAGTTTGTATAGCCTTCAATTTTTATTACAGTTTCATATCGATATTTCATTGAGCTGAAAATAGTATTAAGCTCTTCCTTTGTTATTATTACATGATGCCTGGAAACAATTATATCCACATTTATTTCATGGGTACTTCATTTGGGCAAGAGTTTTCAAACGGTGCTACAAGTTTTCCATAGCATTGAGATCAGGACTGCTTCCTGGAAAGGATAACAATGATATTTAGTCAAGAAAAAATGACATCAATTAAAAAAGACTTTCGGACACCTAGAAAAAGGTTTTTTTTACGAGAAAGTGGTATTTCCTATGTTGTAATCGCAAGTTAGGTGGATCAGTACATCAGGGAACCGAAAGTTTTGTTTAATATGTCCGGAGACAACAAATTAAAAAAAAATTAAGCAGGAAAAGGCCGAAAAGAGTGCATCCCATCTGTTAATGACAGAAGAACAAACTACTATGTCTGCAATATAAAAAAAATGTCATCAACTGCCTCAAAAGTGATTTAGATAATGCTGGTGTAAAATTATCAGGTGAACATTAGCAGATGTTAGATTAAGAAGTAGAATTCAAATAACAAAGTCATATTTAATTTTATAGCAGCGTTAAAAAAGATTACAATGGTCAAAGGAACACATTAATTGGACAAATGATTAGTGATCACGATAAATATGGAAGGATGAAACTAAGATATCGTTATTCGGTATTGATGTCCGAAAATATGTCAGACGTAGAATAAGAGAAATGCTACATCCTGACTGCATCCAGGCATCTGTGAAGTACCCACATACTTTTATGATTTTGTCATGCATATCAGCAGATGGTATCGGTCGTCTTCAAATCATCGATGGGACCCTGAATGCCAAGAAATACATTGACGCTATTCTGGGACCCAAACTTCTATCTTCGATCAGGGATCTATTTACTAATAATGCTTCATTTATTCTTCAGGAAAATTTTGTTCCATGCCATACAGTAAAGTATTCTAAGGACCGGTATCGTTCTATGATTATTGAGTTGTTTGTCTTGACCATGGAAACACAATCCTGACTTCAATCGTATTAAAAACTTGTGGCACCGTTTGAAAATTCTTGTTCGAAAGAGATACCCATGGAATAAAAACAAACTAAATGAGGACATAATTATCTTCTGGCATCATGTAAGAACAAAGGAAGAGCTTAAGACTATATTCAGCTCAATGAAACATCGATGTGAAGCTGTATTAAAATAAAGTCTACCCCACTGAGCACTAATAACTCACTGCTATCATCAGTATCTAATATATTACGATAATTATTGTTGCATAACTTTTTTTGCTTTGCAAATATTAACATTTTTTTTTGTATTGAATTTAGAATTAAATGTATTTTTTACAATGATGTAAAAGTCTTTGCATTTTGAGCAACATAACATTTTCTATGAGCCTACAAACTTGAAAAACATAACAATTTTAAAATGTGTCCACAATTTTGGCGTCCACTATATATATATATATATTGCTGGTGATCAAATCTGTAACACCAAAAAGAGAAGCAAATAACAAAGTGTTACTTAATGTTCGTATGTGGCACAATATTAAGAAAACACGAATGAATTTGTAGGATACTTAACGGCATGGAAAAACTTACAGTACAGTGCACGTAATACACATAGCGGCTACCTCTGACAGGTCCTTAACCTGATTAAACATCGAGTCAAAATATGCTTATAAGGAAGAAACGAACAATCCATTTTATGCTGCTTCAAGTTTATTCCTCAGTTCATCAAATATTTTGAAAGGAGTCCAGTCTTTCAGCGGAGCAGATTTTCTGATGGGTGAGAGATCTGGGGAGCGTTCAGGCCAAGGCAACTACTAAACACTCTGTATCAGCCGAATACGACAGGCACAATGCGGCTTTTTATTTCCTTGCTGAAAGATCTCGGTGGCTTTGAAAGTAGGGCACAACTACTAATTTTAAAGTCAGAGAAATGTAATGATAGCTGTTCTGATAACCCACAAATCGAATAAGAAGTATTCCTGTCATGTATCCAGTGGTGATTCATACCATCATAAGAGATGCAGGGCCTGCATAACGATATTGAATCAAATAGACCGCGTGAATTCTCAGAGCTTCCAAACATGGATACGTCTATCATTGTGCTGCACGTATGGCAGGACTGGTGGGAAAAGTCAACATGGTGTCATGCAAGTCTTCAGATTTATACGTCCATCATTGTGCTGCATGCATAGCAGGACTGGTGGGAAAGTCAACATGGTCTCATTCAAGTCTTCAGATTTATAGCTGGGTGTACCAATGTCTCCACACTTTTCTATACTGCAATGTCAAGGAAAGTCTCAATAATGGTCATTCAGCAAACTCTGGAAATGATCTTTCTGTCAAAGCGGATACATGTCGTTGCGTTTTTGGATTGAGGCTATTGAGATCCTGCATGGAATTCAGTATGAGCCTTCTGTACCCGCCAATTCCATACTCGCCTGACAATTGTTTATTCAGCCCAATGAGAGTAGTAATATCGTGGAACAAAAACCTATGTTCTTTAAAAATCATGATCATGCCTCTGCCGACTTATAATACATACTAGTAGCCATTTCTCCTTTTCATACGAGACATTTACACAATCTTCTTACAATCAACAAACCTTCAAATGCATTTGGCGATTTGGTAACTTACTTAGTAACTTTTCTTTTATACGTAGCTTAGAATGTCATTTGTTCCTACTGCATTGTTTGATTACACAATTTCCAATCATCGGCATATTATAGTTTCTTTTCTAGCTAATGTTTTCTAGCAATTAGCTAACTTCCTTTCTAGCCAGTTTTACATGTGTGTGTGTAGCAACCCTTCTGCATGTATTTGCAATTTTAATGGGGAACTGTGTTTATGTATGTGTTTTTGTCTGTGTGCTTACGAGTACACACACATATATATGTATATATACGTCTGGGTGCATATATGTATATGTATATCATCCGTATATTAAGAATTATCTTTCTAACGTGATACTTTAAATTAAACTAATTTTCACAGTTGCACACACACACACACATTTACACTTTAGTTTCCTCTTAATTACTTCTAGGAAACTTTCTCTTCGTATCTAACCTGAATAATTACGGTGAGGTTTTTTTTAATGTAGTCAATTCTTATTTTACAACCTTCGATTTTTTTTTTTTGAAAAAAAAATATCTTCATGGAATAATTAACTTTTTTTTCTATTCAGCCGATAGGTGAATACAACCTTCATAAATCATGGATAACAACTTTGTCGTGCATGTATATTTCTCACGGTAAATTCGAGCGCTCAGTAAATCAATTGCCTCATTAATTCCAATCGAGCCCACCTGCTTGTATTGACAGATTTTCTCATTACAGTTTTCATTACGTACCTCAGCAAATGGTCCTTTTGAAATCTGGGAAGTAAGCGTGTTGCCTTCTAACATCTTTATAAAAATGCAAAATAGTAAAAGCTGTTTATTATGAAAATTAAACTTTACACTTTATTTCTTTTTACAAGCAAACGGTGTTTCTATAAAATTAGGGATATATGTTAATAAACAGAAACATTAAACTTATTTTCGCATATTTTGGATACGAATGGCAGTTCATTAATTTGAAACTTTCTTAAAAATATTTAAAAAGAAACTCTGATTTAAGAAGAAAAAAAATCATCCTTTTTTGGGTTTTGATCTTAAATTTCAATCAGAATCATAATAAGGCTTTAGTAATTTGTCTGTAAAAACCAAACAAGCTTTTCTAAATGAAATTGGCATCTATATTATCTGAATATATTGATCTGACATTTGTATTTGATTGTTTATTTTCTGAAAAAAATTCAAGGAAACAGTAGCTTTTATCGAAAAAATATATAAAAATTATTAAATAAATGTACTTTTTTTTAAGAACAATTTCACGCATTCAACATTGGGAAAATATTTTATCGCATTTACAATGAACATGTAATAATAATTCATTTATCGATAAGAAATGTGTTATTGATTAATTTCCAATATGCTCGAAATAAATGATAGTTACTAAAACGTGAAAAAACATTAAAGCACTAACACTAATTCCTCAATTGACAACTGAAAATATTATGAAAGATCAGATTGTTAATTGTTCGTCTGATACACTTTTTCAGCTAGTTCAGACTTTTTTCTTAATACAAAAGACTTACATGAATTGGAATATATATATTTTGAGTTATATGCTTTTATTCTCAGATATATCTGGATCATAAATGTGTTTACTCTAAAATCAGCTATTTTTATTCTAAAATTTTCGGTTTCACAGGATTCTAATGATATAATAATGTCCTACTTTTTGAAGTTCATCAGAAATCTCCTAAAATAACCAATTTCCCTTTTTAATAATTTCAGATAAACTGGATCTTTCAATGAGAGCTGATTATTCTTCCTAAGCCCTAAACTGTTTTTATTTAGATTGCTTGATCACACATATTATTAAATATAACCAAAATCACAGGTTAACTTGACAATTTTTAACATGTAACCTTGAATTACTGTACTTAGCAAGACAATCATAAAGTTATTTATTTGTCTGTGAGAACAATCTCAAAATACGTAAAGGTTATGGGAAGAAAATGACTGAACACGTTTTCTTCGTATGTTCATATTCTTTGTGTGGAATACTGAAGCAAATATAACTAAATTAATATGATTTTATTTTCAAAGTACGTGAGCGTCAATGTTGACTAAGTACATGTGAAAAAGTTATGCCGAAATACTTTAAAAAACTAAATTTAAAATTTACCACAAAAACCGTATGAAATATATAAAAAATGTTTCATCAGAAATAAAAGACATGAATAATTGAAAAATTAAAGGCTTACAGAATTAAAAAAAAATACCTCCAGTAATAATAGATGGAACCCGCTGGAGAGCATGCATAAAATTATAGAATGTAGATTTGTAAATTAAAAAAAATAATAGAGAAAAAACACTTATAATAAATTTATGATATTAAATATATTACTTGTATATACAAGTAATATATACTTGTAATTACTTGTATAAACAAAAATATTTGGACAGTTATTGCCTAATCTAGCGTATCCCACCGTTTTCATTCATGGATTCTTTAATATGAAAACATTCAGTTTCTAAGGGGAAACCTAGCGTTCACGTACACTAGAACTTCATAATTTTTTTTATCAAAGATCATTAATCGAAACAAAAAATAAGTAGGATTTTGGTCATTTATTTAAAAAATGCAATTGAGAATACAATCAGTATAGTTTAAAATTTAAAAAGTTAGATAAATAAATAATAATTTTCTTAGGTATAACAGTTTTTTAAATATTTATGTGAAATTTGCTCCTAATTTTAATACATAAATGATGAATTCTGATTTTCGAGAAACATACATAGATTTGATCTTCGACAGAAATTACAATTTTTTTTTTTAAAATCCTTACACTTAATCAAGAAAAAGAATGTCCGCACATGTGCAACGTTGAAAACTACAGCAAATATTAATTACTTTTCTATGAACTGTTGGATGCTCATTTTCGACGAAAATGCAAAATTGATCCAAAACCACGTCATTAAAACTCATTTTCAATGAACCATTCGACTGTAAGTCAAACAGTTTTTATTCTTCTTTTAAAGTTAGTTTCTGAGGATGAATGAAAGTGCGAGCAAATGGATTCCTTACCTTGATGTAAGGAGCACTTGCCGGGGATGTGAAATAATCAATTTTCTTCAAAAGCTCCTTTAAGTTGGATACGCTAAAACTCGGAAAATTCTTATTCCCATTTTCCTTTTTTAGAACCGCCAATAATGTATTTAAATATATTAAAATTTCCTTTTACTTCATGATCTCTCAAAAATTAAAAATTCTTTTAAATCCAAAATAGTAATCAATCCCAGTTAGTATAACATAAGACACGTTGCTTTATTCGAAATATTTTAGATCAAACGGAACAATGGAAGAATGCATTCCGGATCACCATTGATAGGTAACTTATATTGCAACGATGAATCTTTTTTTAACATATTTCTTTATTAGTCTTTTGAAATTTTCAGTGAGATTTTAAATCTTCAATCCTAATATTTTTAGAATAATCTGGATTGTTCGTTTTTAATTATCTCCAAGCTTTAATCGTTAACATCTATATGAAGCAACTCATTCGTTATAGTAGTTTTTGACGATGACTGCTGTGCCGAAGAACCTGGGTTTGAATCCCGGAGAAGGCATGAGTATTCGTAAATGTTTAGTACCTTTGCTGCATGGGGGCACGCTAAGAGGTCGCCAAGGGGAAGAGAAATAGGAAGCTTCTTACCACTTCCTTCAGGGTGTTCTCTCTAAAAAAATTATGTAGAACTATTCCAAATCATACTGTCACCTGTATGGTGCTCAAAGCTGTAGCTGGTGACAGTCGTAAGACAGCAAGTTGTCAGGATGAATTTCATGAGCCTTTATCTGATGTTACTGTTGTGACCAGGTGTGATAAGTAACAACAACAACCCATCTATAGAAGAATCCAAAGAAAGAGAAGGGGGGGGGCAACCCCATTAAAGTAGCGAATTAAAAAAATATGCATTAACTCTCTGTTTAATCAACCACATTAATTTTACCCTTATGTATTACTAATACATAAACAATGTTAGATCCGTTTCTCACTCGAATACATAATAAATCAGGAAACTTTATTTTTCCTTATTGTCTAGTATGTTATTTACCTGTTTCTTGTGGAACCGTTGTTGTGAAATGCAGATCTGAGCAATAAATAACATTTTTTAACATTAATGATTTCACAATTACTTTAATTAACGAATAATACTAACTCTTTTCCTCCCTCACTCACAGTACATGTACGTATACTGTCTTAATTTTTCAGATAAGTTGAGCATTGTATTGATGCATATGAAATGTGTCTATGTATTTATACATGCCATTAAAAATAGACTGTCAAAAAACTATTAATAATAATCTTAAGTTTGATAAAAATCTTATAAATTAATCTGAAGATGAAGTGTTGCGCTACAGAATAGAAATATATCAAATCATATATTCAAAAAAAATAAAACTGAACAATTTTATACTTAAAGAAAACATTATACTATTGAATACGTTTCATTTAAAGGTTTTAACTTTTAATAAAATATGGCTAATATATATCACACACACTTACACACATATATATATATAACAAATTTATTTTGAAATCCATTACGAAGATTTTTAACAATCCAAAGAAAGAAAACACATCATCTCGAGAACGGAAATATCTTTGTCGTTATCCGAATTCACTAACGAAACCAAATCAAAACACCCAGCTGAATAGAAGAAGAAAAATATCATCAAGTGCCTCAAAATAACACCTGGTCATTTATTTTTGAGACCCCGGTGGACGATAACGACAAGACCAATCTTATTTCCATAATATTTTATTTTGTCACCTTCGTTTCAAGGTATAATTGGGGGGGGGGAGACCCACTGGAGTTCCTCCTACACGGCCCATTAGCAGCAGAAATCCATTAAAGATATCGAATCTCCAACGTGAAAAACAGATCATTACGGCTTTTATCTGGCTGAGACAGGTTTCGTCTCCCTGGAATATTACGCGTGAGTTTTTCGTATAGCATTTAGCGTACAACTCTTGGGCCCGCTACTTGTCACGTCGGAAGGAGATGCCGTCATCAGTGAAAAAGTCACGTGTCAGTATGAAACATAATGATGAACACATTTAGAGTGAAATAGAACCTTAGAATTATACTATTCCATTTTTTTCTCCTTCCTGCTACATTTTTTAGAATTTTTTATTCATGGGCTTATCATTAATGAGAACAGGAAGGAAGTGTGTTCTGAAATCATACTGGAATACTTTTAATATTAAACCCTGGGGAAAATGTAGTCAAATGAGCTCTTTTTTATTGGATTTTTTTAAAAAAATGTATGGGAATATTTATCAGTTTGATTTTTACCTGTATTTATTCCTATTGAAATAATGATACTAATGATATAATATAGATTAATGTCTCTGGAAGTTAGTGACATTAAAGGAAACAATGATCATTTTTGCGTTTAGGGTCATTTATAATTTCTCTAAATTACCTTCTACATTTTATTTAAATAACGTGAATTGATTTCTAAGCACATTTCAGTTAAGTTCTTTTCACTGAAATGATTTTTGAAAAAAATATTCATTTTTCTGGTTTAGATAATATTAAATCGTATGACTGTGCTTAATTCAACAATGGATGATTATCGGAAACAATGCACATGACCATATATCTTTGCATTTAATGTAATGCATAGATTACTAAAACTTCTCTTGTATAAATTTGTTTTTGATAACGGTGAGGAAATGGAGTAAGCTGATTTACTAGTTTTTATGCAAAATGTGTGTGTGAGTGAATAAGTTTTACCAATGTATTGTTACACTATAATACCACTATACACAGCAGTTTTGATATAATATTAATTTTTCATCGAAAATCATTAGGTTTATTTTTAAAGAAAACGAGTAATGAATTTGTCTCAAAAATGGTAGAGAGAATTTTCTTCTTCAAATCAGGTAACCGATTTCTTTTAAATGATTGTTTTTCAATTCGAGAAATTTTAATTTTTGGGGAGAGACATTTTATGCAATGATTTAAATATGTAACTATTGTCACTGTTTTAGAGTAATTGTGCAAATAACTAAAAAATGTTAATAATATTTTCAATAGTAGATATGATAACTTAAAAGAGAAAAATTTCAAATTTCTCTTTAGGTTTATACTTCACACTAGATTGCCCAAGGAAGTCATTTTGACTGCTTTTTAATTTAAATTAGAAAACCAATTACATATTTGTAAAGCCCTACTAGTAATCACACAATTTCTTAAATTTTTTAGAATTTATTTTTTTCCATGTGCAACAAATATTTTAATGTTAATATTTACTAATAACTTGTTATATATATGACATTTAAATAATATGAAAATATTAAAAATTAATTTTAAACAAATTTTTTTCACATTAATTATTCTATCACAATGCAATCATTTTGACTGATTTCGGGCAATATAGGTATATACAAAGTTTCAGTCTTTCTAGTGTTAAAGATTGTTTTATAGTTTCAATAAGCGATATTTTTTGCAAAACGAAAAAACAGGAGGGAAGCAGCACGAAACACCTCTTAAAAAATGTCATCATCTTAAATTTCGCCTGTCAATTCTTTTATGTCGCACATGCAAATTATTTGCTTTTCAAGGTCAATGAATACTAAGTCTATAGTATTCAATGACGTTGAACTCAGCAACAAGTGCAACAGCTATGAAACAAGAGACAATGGCAAAGGTCTTATATTTCTTCCTTGCGGCTGTTGTAGTTACTCGGAGACCCTACTAGTATTGCCGTTGCGACGTTTTCGATGATTTTATAGCCAATTGGAGATCTAAAAAAAGGGAGCGTATAGTTGGCACGCGGAAAGTTAATTTGTCGTGCAGAGTAGTAGACCACCACTTTCCCTTTCCCGACATGGCAATAATGGTTACATTAAATAACTCATTTGTGGAGAGAAGGAAGTCTCTGGAATAACAAGGTGCACGAATACGAGGCAAGAGATTGGACGATTTTGCAACTTCTTAAAAAATGAGTCACCAAGTTGTGATTTTAGTAATCAATGAACAACTATGATGTACAGCTTTGAGATAGCTTGCTATTATTAAAGATTGTTATTTCATTATTAAGTATGAAATTCATGCATGTTTAATTTTAATAAAAGCTATACTTGATTTTTTGTAAAATAATGAATACCGATATTTTGTCATTTTAAACTTGATAAGATGATGTTTATTATATTAAATGCAAGTTTGTATAATAAATAAGATATGCAACACTTTTTTCAAAAATTATTTATCTTTTGTTGATTTGATTTCTGTTTTATTTGACATTAATAATTAAATTTAAAGAAAGAGTTGATAGATAATTCCAAATGTGGTATGTTATTTGTTGTATAAAATACTTAATATAACTAAAATTTTCTGATTTTGTCTGAGGAATTTGTATAAGATTTATTTTTATTTGACTTTCATTATATATATATATATATATATATATATATATATGTATATATGTAAAACACTGGTTTCTTTTTTTATTGGATGCCCAAAATTATTAATAGTATGAAAATTATTCTTTTATCTTTTTTTTATAGTGAAACTTACCTGACTTACTTACTTTCATTAATTTCCGATTGTTCTAAATTTTAAGAAAAAATGAGATTTACAATATTTAGACATTTCACACGTTTTGTATAGAACTATTTCCTTTGCATGTTTTTTGAAAAATTTAGACAAATACAGCAGCAGAATTATTTTACTAATTTTAAATGCTTTAATTCACATGTTGGATTATTTATCATAGCAAATGAAAAAGTTCTAATAATCTAAAGTTACTTATTTTATAATGAAAACCATCTATCTGAAATGGGTTCCCTATGTAAAGGGACATATGTTCATTCAATCTGTTGAAACTCAGTCTTCACTCTGGCTTACTGTGAAAGTTTGAGGAGCTGAGTGCTTGCTTTGTCGTCTACTTCGTTTTTTGATGGTAATTCTAAATTACGTGATGCGTCGCCAATAGACCACGAGTTGCTTCGAAGATCGATTTTGATAACCAATCTATCAATCTTTAATTTAAGTCTATCAATATTCATCATAGTAATATTTTTCGGCTTTTGATACAGTTTATTTTGCAATAACATGAATGATTAGAGTTTTGGAATTATTTCTATTTTATTGTTTTGTATTTTTAATCTAAAATTCCTATACATGGATGGAGGACGCGTGTATTTTTGGAATTTTCAAAATAATCATGATAATGATAAGCAAACGTATATTAAAAAATTTAAATCTTAGATTAACTTCAAAAGACAAAGTTAGAAATCATCAGTCATGTTATATGATTTGAGTATTTCTAGTTATAGTGTCATGTTATATGATTTTTGTGCAATTCAGAAACGAAACTGGTTAGTTTTGCATCATTTCTTCAATAAAAAAGGAAGAACCCTTCTTGAAAATACTGTTTGATCCTAAAGTTTGATCGATTAAAGTTTGACTATTCTAATGAATAAAATACAGTAAATGCAAATTATATTTAATCAGATATAGTTCGCTTTATAGATTCATTCTAATTATAATGATCTTAAATAGGTTATGTTAGCTGCTAAGTCCACTAATTGATAGGCTACACTCTCATTAATAAGGATTTACTTCAGATTATTGAAGTTGTGGAGGGTCGTTATAGTAGATTTAGCCGTACCAAATACTTAAACGCATTAGTTCTAATAGTGTTGATTCTGAATAACTGAAATCAAATTTAATCAACTACGATCATTAAAATTAATAATTTTTAAATATAAAGTATGTTTTTCATTAAAACATATTGAAATAGCAGAATATAGGAAAAATGGAAAAATATATATATTCACTCGCATTTATTCATGAATAGTTAGCTTTAATTTTGAAATTAATTAAATCAAATTGTAAAATATGTATGGAAATTTGTTATAAAGCATATATGATCAAATTTAATATTATATAGATCAATTTTACAATACTATTCTTGTGATAAAAATATTTAAAAGTTTTGAGAAATATTCTGAAATAATGTGATAAATTACATATTTAAAGGCAGTAAATTTCTATACATATATTACATCTAGTGTTATGTTAACTTATGCTATAATTATTAATATATATTGTTACTGTATGTATAATACTGAGTGGTGCACAAATGAAAGTGACCCGGACGAGTGGATATAATTAATTGGATGTGAATGTGACGCGCAGATCAAGTGATTGAAACCGGTTCAGATCTTAGTGCGGGCTGTGTCAGTGTGAGTTGATGAGTGCACAGTTGAAGTTGGTATTCATAGTGCATCAGAGAGTATTTGTAGTGGAAATCTACGTTTCAAAGCAAAGTAGTAAGGAGAATGTGCTTGTGATTGCTCACTCATGAATTTAAAGGTGGTTTTAGTGCTAAGTCACCTAATCTGTCAGAGTACGATTACTTTTTGTATGAACCTTTAAGTCTAAAGTGTTTTGCAACAACCCTCATAATCTTCAGGAACTGCGGCAGAACATTTCCGATGAGATTGCAGAAGTTCTAGAGCAGTCCAGCTTCTATTTGTTTTCTGCAACTTGCTGACCAGGACCCGAAACAGGTGCTAAGAGATAATTTCAGCCCCTGCTATATACAGGGTAGTGAACCTTTCCTTTTTATTATGTTTCTTTGTAACCTGGA
Source organism: Trichonephila clavata (assembly GCA_019973975.1). Classification (NCBI taxonomy): domain Eukaryota; kingdom Metazoa; phylum Arthropoda; class Arachnida; order Araneae; family Nephilidae; genus Trichonephila; species Trichonephila clavata. Next base: position 116,709 of record BMAO01005765.1, read on the forward strand.
ACATCCCCGGGTCCCTTTTACTTGCCTTACCCTGTATAATCTAGAAATATCTATTTTGATTATAATAATTAATTACGGTATAAAAGTTGCTCTTCTCTTCAAATGAAGTTTCTTAAATCATGTGATGAACTGTTATTTACTCGAAATAAAGTTTGTTTACATGACATATATTGGATCGTGTGAATACTAATTATCTCATTTAAATCTTTTTTAACTCTTTCAGGGGCAATGATTTGCTGATAAAACGATCTAGTCATACGTTTCTACCATGCATAAAAGCAAAGCAATTTAATAAAATTCACCTTCAGACCAATTTTTATTAGATTGCTCTGACATTTATGCATGAAAACAATGTATAAATAGGTGATTTCACTTGGAAACCACAATCCTTGAAAGGTTTAAATCATGTTTATACTTTTTGTATTCCATATTTAATTAAAGATTAAACTTCACATCCAAAATATCTGAATTATCATCAATTTATAAAAATATCTAAAGCAACAAAAAATATGTTCCGAGAAACTTTAAGCTAATATAATAGAACTGAATTGCTTAAATTCGTATAACAATGTAAAACTAACTATTTCCAATTAGCCAATAACCAATAATACCCCTGCATATAACAGTTTTCAGGATTAAAAGTACCTCAAGAAAATGCTCTCCAAACCTTTAAACATGATTGATGCATTTTAGAATGCATAAATATTCATGATCCATAAACTTGGGCAAAATAAATTGCGTTAGAAGCACCTAAAAAATCCTATTTATGCTAAGCTTCGCAGGAGGAAGCAAGATAACGCAAATATAATATGCGAGCTAAACTCTTTTAACTGTTAAAAATTTCACTTTTCAGCAGATGGGTGGAGAATCTATTTTTACTGTTTTAAGACGAGCCTGACTTTTAAGGAGATGCGTAGAGCTTAGCAGTGAGTGACAATGTTTTAAAAGTCAAAGAACTCCTGCTATTGTTCGCTGAGCATAGAGGTAACAGCTTGAAAGGGGTGTGGCTTAACTCGATTCTAAATATTAACTTACCCTGTCAAATTCTACTTAAAGTGGATTTAGTTAAATAAATTTTGAAGCTTTTGGTTTCTACATGCAGAAAAATACATGAATTCAAAATTAGTTGAGTAACACATAAAACATCTTTTTTTTCCAAAGCTAACACCTTTTACTCATTGCTGTATAATAGCAGGTATTGTGTTCATAAATTTAGGATCTTACAAGGAATGTAAATATTCATTAATGCACTCCTCGTATCTAAATACCATAATTAAAGAAATTAGAATATAACGTAATAAACAGCGCAGTTTCATTCAAAGAAAATTACTAATTCAACAATGATAGTATCCTTACAAAAAATTAACTATATAAGAATTAAGATAATAGAGCTAAACAAGGTTTGTGATATTATATTTTAAGAAGCTATGATTTAATTAAATTTGAAATAATGAAGCTTAATTAATGTATGGCTGAGCGAAATTATTTTAGAAGATAAATTATTTGAGCAATTAATTTAGAAGATAAATTTATGTCTTTCAGTAAATTAATGAATGATAATATATCATCAATAAAATATTATGGCTATATTAATGTAATATTTTATGCAATAAACTAACAAATCTGAAGAATTACTGCATACTATTTGTTAGGTAATCTAATGCAACTGATCCAGATAAATATTGAATTCTCTTTGAAACTAATGGCGTATGAAAGCTGAGATATAAACATATTTTGGAAGACTAAATTATTGAACCAAGCACTGACATATTTTTGTTAGTTTTAAGCCACAATAGGTATTTTAATATCCAGAGATAAGATATCTACAATTAATTCGTGAATATTATTATTTATAGCATGCATTAATGTTCTAATATCGCATATCGCTAATTACTCACTATTAAAATAAATATATGTGTTTCTGTATTCTTTCTTTTGAGAAATGATCTTTATTTGTAGTGATAAATAATTGATTCCAGATCCAATCATGGAGTGAAAAGAAAGAATTTGACCATAATCATGTAATTTATTATCATTTTAATTTGATTTTAAAGTGACATTTAAAGTAATTACAACCTTCATATTACGAAATTTAATTGCTTATAAATTTATATATATATTTTTTAATTAAAAAAAAACAGCTATAGATTTAAGGTTCTAGTTTTGTGTTCAACTGTGTTGAACATCAAGTAAACTGTTGTATAATTTTTAACAGAATCTGAAAGGAAATTCCTTTTGCTCTCTAATGCAGGACAATTACATTTTCTGATTAAATGAAATATGCTTTTCTTAATGGGAAAGCTTTGGATGAAATTTTCATTTTAAAAATCATTTTTAATAATTTTGTAGCTTCTTCTTAGAGATATTTTTGTTATTTTACTTATAAATAGTAAGACAAAAATAAGAATAACTAACTGTAATTCCTTTTTCTTAAAATTTGAGTATGTATTATTTTTTAAAAAAAATTAACTATAAGTAAAAATGGATCCTATTTATGTGATAGTTAAGTTTAAGAAGATTTTAAATAATACACAAGGGACACCTTAAAATTAATTCTTTTACGAAAATTCGAAAGCAAACATAAGTTATGAAAAGTTATCGCCGATGGCATTTATATTTTTTGTCTGTGAAACGTTTAAAAATTTTTTTTTCAAATCTCTCTAGAGAAAAAAAAATTATTTTGACCTGTAATAATGTTAATACTTGAGTACCAGTGTTTGAATATGTACTAGGAAATATTTGAATTCGAGGCATTTGGAATAAGAGATGCGTTTATATTCATAAATATTTTTAATTGAGATATAGCCTTTTAAATTCACTAAAAATTAATGCTTTCTTAAAAAATTTTTTAGATTTAGTTTTGCGAGTATACTTATTCAGTAGAAGATTTATAAATTTTTAAGACAGCATGTAATTTCAAAAAATTGAATTTTTTTAATAAAATTTCTCATTTTTAAGACGAGTAACTTTTAAAAATGCATAAAATTGCCAATTTTAAATTAATTTTCATTTGAAATTTTAGACTATGGGAAACATGCTCTAAATGCTAGAGAACAAAAATTGATCTAAAAAAGATTGTAATTTCTTTTGAATATACGCATTTTTATTTTAAAAAGCTAAGTAAATACCTAGAATATCCACTTACCGAATAAAAAAAGCAATATTATCTACCTTTGCAATAAAAAACAATTCTAGGTTTTCTATTTTTAAATTTTAACACTCTTCAGCAATTTTCAAAACAAATTTTGAAAATGTTTATAGTGATCGCAATAGTTGATCAACTTAAATACACTGGGCCTTCAAATGTTAAGGTGCAACCTGTAATTCGAAAATGTAAGAACATATAAATAAGAAATTTGAAAGAAATGTGTACTAAATATTATTTTGTTCAATGGAATGCATTAATGTGGATAAGCTTAGCTCAAACAAGCTTTACGGCAAAAGAAAGCCTTCTTACCAAAAACGTACATTATTAGAGAAAGCAAATACATTTACATAAGGAGAAATGTTATATAAAAATTACAAAAATGGGTTATAATAAGTAATAAATCCACCTTCAAATACAATGATTTGATAACATTTACTTTCTATGCTGACAATTAATTTGTTGGAATTCAAAATGGGAAGCAAAGAATGGATATGGAATAATCATTGTCTCGTCTCTTGTAATAACCTTAGAAGAGGATTTAAAGCCTCAACGTGTCTACCAATGTAATCCCAAATAAGCTGTATCAGAATCAGGACTGGAGATTGACCTGCCTATTCAATTAATTTCAAACCGTGATTCTCAAGATAGTTCTCAATAAACAGAGCATGGTGATTTTGGGCATTATCATCCATTAGAGTTAATTAATTAACAATAGTACAGGCATCTGGGTAATTATGTCTTTTAAAAATCTCCTCTGAATAGTCAGCAACTCTCCGTGCAGGTCAGTGTGACGCCACTTAGAGAGATATCTGCCCAAAACATGTAATTGTGTCTTTCAACTTTATCGAATTGTATGTATTTGCTGCGTTATTCCTTCCAAATCAGTAGACGACCTGAATCAGTTTTCTCCAAACAACCTATTGCTGCCTAGTCCACGAAACATGTTCTCTTGAACAGTACAAAAGGACACATGTGCGTCGAGGATTCAGTGGGTCACACACGAATGGTTATCTTATATCTACATTGTGAAAGTAGTTTCCTTCTATAATAACAGAGTTTCTTGTTTCTAATGGAGCAAAATGATATGCAACGCATGAGGTACAGTAATACTTCAGTTTTGGCATGGAAGAGGGGGAAAATGCTCTCTCACAGATGTTATTATACATGGTTTATCTTGAAAATGTCTTCTGGAAACAGAATTTTCAGGTTTAAATGAATTTAACATGGATTGGACCACTTTACGAGACAAGTAACGTATGGTATTAGACAATTTCTATATATCTGACCGAATACCACCTTAACTAATTAATAATTCGACTTCTCTTAGATATATAATGTGTTAGTCTCTCTCTCTCTCTCTCTCTACACATATATATAAAGAGAGATTTTTTTAGTGTTATTGGAAGTGGTATCTAATATTACTGGAAGAATGGCTTTGACCCATAAGCGATCTTTTCGATCCCGGTAGTGATACCACTACGGCAGAGAAGAGTCCGAAATTTCTGTATAGATATAAATTGCCTTAGCCATATTTAAAAAGTACTATTATTAATTCATTCTTATATCAGTCTAAATAAGATTAAAGGAAATAGTAAGAAATGATGCATATTCTAAAGTATTTTAAAACAAGAATTTTTATAATTTCTTAGCCAATTTTTTAGCCAATTTTCAAATTCTGTGATCTGTTCATTTTAAAATTCCCAAATAAAGATAAACATAAATAATACAAAATCACATATACGAATATCTCATTTGATCTTAAGTTTGTTAACGGCCCAGTTGTTTTGGTTAATACAATATAGTTAATATTTTGTTAATAAATGAAGCGTGTGGAAAGAAGAAATAGTTAAGTAAGCGTTATTTGCTAAGAACCATAACTTTTACTAACAAAAAGTAATTTTATGGGAATAAAAGAAAAAGTTTATTTTTATACTTCTTAGATTAAATAAAAAACAAAAAATAATTCACTCTATTTGAAAAATCTAAATTACCGACGACATCATTCATTAAGATCGAAGTAAAAAAACATATTCTTATAAGAAACAAAAATAAATGAGGACAAGCATTTTCTAGAGACTTATTACGTGTACCTACACATGACTACATATTCCTTTAATGCTTCTTTTTTTGCAAAGAAAAAACAACTCCTTTTTTGTCCATAAGTTATACAGTTCATCCGGAAAATATTAACAATATAAGCTTTCCTATAATAAAGAAATCAGATTATATATATATATATATATATATAATTTATAAATATATCCAAAACAGTTATAAACCTAAGGTAACTAGTCAAGGTAATAAAATGTATTAGCCACAGTAGTACAATAGCGAACTCCTGGCCTTAGGAACCAAGATTGCAGGCTTAAACATAGTTTTGTGGCCAGCCAACCTTCACTTGTATTTGCCAATACTCTGGGTCATATCAAGAGAAATTTAACTATTGCAAATAAAAACACAATCTATTAATATAAAACGATAAAATATAATAGCCTACTATTAATTACTAGTATATTTTAAAATCGATGCAAAAAATAGATGATAAACTTACTACGTGTGTACAGCATCAGACCATGTTTACCGTACAATAGAAAGAAGTATAACAATGCTGCATAAAAAACAGTAAAACATGATAAAGTAACATTAAGTCTATGTATATATTTATGCATTTAAAAACCCTAATATATATATATATATATATATATATATATTAGGGTTTATTTTAGTAATAAATATTGTAATAATTTTACAAGTTCATAAGAATAATCTCAATTCACTTATTTATTTATTTATTTTACAAATCTATAGAGCATTTAGATTAATTTCAAACTTCTGAGTAAAATACTTTTTAATACTATGGCAGTGGAAATATATCTTTGCAAATTAAATTTAATATTAAAATACATTTTAAGAAAATTTTATACTCTTTCTTATTTTATTTCAGTCCTGTAATACTGGCAAATAAAAGGGAAGATTGGTGCCGCCTAAGTTTATTTTTGACCCTTCAGTGTATGCCTTAAGCCAAAAAATAATTGTTTAAAAATAGAAAAAATGTAATGTGACTATCATTATCATCATACTGTCTGGTTATGCTTTTACTTTTGCTTGTGTCTTTAAATTTATAATAATTAAGGATATATATATATATATATATATATATCCTTAATTATTATATATAAGGATATATATATATATATATCCTTAATTATTATATATAAGGATATATATATATATCTTAATTATTATATATAAGGATATATATATATATATATATATCCTTAATTATTATAAATTTAAAGACACAAGCAAAAGTAAAAGCATAACCAGACAGTATGATGATAATGATATTCACATTACTTTTTTTTTCTATTTTTAAACAATTATTTTTTGGCTTAAGGCATACACTGAAGGGTCAAAAATAAATTTAGGCGGCACCAATCTTCCCTTTTATTTGCCAGTATTACAGGGCTGAAATAAAATAAGAAAGAGTATAAAATTTTTTAAAAATTTATTTTAATATTAAATTTAATTTGCAAAGATATATTTCCACTGCCATAGTATTAAAAAGTATTTTACTCAGAAGTTTGAAATTAATCTAAATGCTCTATAGATTTGTAAAATAAATAAATAAATAAGTGAATTGAGATTATTCTTATGAACTTGTAAAATTATTACAATATTTATTACTAAACTTCAGGAATTTGAATCATTTCCAAACTAAATATATGGCAGTGATTTCTGAAATAAAAGTGAAGTAATTAATTTTTAATAAAAAATTCAAATTTATTTCGTGAAACTTTTTACAAATATAAGTCTGAAGTAATTTAATAAGAAAATCATATTTAAAAAAGTAAGGCATCATTGTTAACATTAGTAATAATTTTATCACTATCATTTTATTAAGTACACACACACACATTTACTTATGTGGTGATTTCAGCAAATTTTACTTTAAAAAATTATTATTAGTATATCAATTTTTAAAGGGAATAAATTTTAAATAAATATAGAAATTTTTCTAAGTATCGAAATATAGTTACAAATATTTTAAAAATCATCATATTTAGCACTGAATAAAAACTGATATTCATTTTATAAGTACTAATTATCCTCAAACATAGACACATATTTTTTAATTCCTAAATATGTCGAAATTCCTTAAAATTATCTAGCATTACTGTTAGCTATAGGATACATATTATTAAGTAAAGCAGTGCTTTGAAATTGATTAATTCAGTTATAAAGGTGATTCTTGTTAAAAATATTTAATTTTAATTAACTATTTTATAATATTAACGTTTAAATATATTACAAATTAATTTTAATCAACAAAGTTAAATTTTATTCATCATTAAAAATGCTGAGATTTTTATTTATTTAAATTATAAAAATAGTCGGGAAAAATATAATTTAAATCATATGGCACTATCAGAAATTTCAATAAACAAAATTTGCAAAATGATTTTAAAATTATTAAAATTTAGGTAATGATCACAGCAATCCGTAGAATGTCTGCTAAAATATTAAGTGATGAATCTAATTTTTCAAAATGCCTTTCTGAGGAAAATTTACAGTTGTTTAAATTTAGATTGATTTAAAAGCAGTTTTTCTTACAAATCTGAATTGCTTACCATTTCCCGACAGATATTCCCTTACATTTTAAGGAACCCGTGATTCTTTTTTATTTATCTATAGGAATTTTTTACAAATTATAATTTGTGGAAGAGTGCTTGAATTTTTATTCAATAATTTTTAATTGACAATAAAATCAAAAGATATAGTCGAAATAACATACGTATTTTATTATTTCGTAACATTTATGTATACGTAAGCGTTGTTAATTTGTACTAAAAAATTTTTAGTTTTATATTAATATATGTAATTAGAATCTGCATTAACTTAAATTCCGTTAAATATAACAAGTTCTAAAGCTGCTATGATTCAAATAATTCTCAAACTAAAATAAACAGCACTTAGAAATTTCAAAATAAAGCATCGCGTGGAACTAAGTTTTATAAATGTGGTTTCATTTAGTTTTGGACAAATTAATGCAACTTCATCAGCTTAAAAATAGTGCCAGGCGACCTTAGAATGTCACCCAACCATAGCTTAACCTCTTTATTAGACACCTAATATGGGATACATCTGAATAAACTTAAAATTAAAGCATCATTTTGGAGTAAGAGCTTGTGATTTATTAACGCTGTAACTGTATTTGAAGGCAGTATCACTTGGATAGAGAATTCAATCTGAGTTTAAGAGCGCATAAGAAACTTAAAGAATGTTTTTTTTCTGTAAAGTTAAAATTTATTCTTAAGCCCATGCTTGGATATCCTGACAAATTTTACGTGGATTTCAGAAACCTGTTCATTGTGTTTTAGCTTAAATTGGATACCATAGGTGTTAGATGAAAGTAAATTATATATATACAAGGGTTAGGGGAAAAGTCATGGCATCTATTTTTTTCTTCAAGTTACTAGTCCAGTTGGAAAATGTGACATATACAACTAAGAGGACAAGGTGTTAACTACATGTGTGAACAATGAATAGCACTGAAATATCGTAACACACTAATTTAATACACTAATATACAGAGCAATATGGCCTTCACGGTGCAAAAGAATGACAACACGGTACACATAAAGTTGACATGAAAACCCTTGGCCTAAAGACCCTTAATTTAGGCCTCTGCTACTGTCACCACACGCTGCTAATTTTGTGGGAGGCGTTGAATACCATCAGCCTCAGCATTTGCTGCACCATGTGTGAATCAGGACACCTGTTGGCGCACAGCATTAGCATTGTCCTCTTGTGTTGCAAACCACCTACCACGTTTTGGTTTCTTAATCTTGGGAATGAGATCAAAGTCACGGGATGAAATGTTGGGAGAGTAGGGTGGGTGCTCCAATTCTTAACATCCCCTACGTCGGAGTAGCTGCCGTACACACTCTGTTTTATCTGGTCTTTCTTTGAAAATGCAGGATTATTGCACTGTCCACAAGTCGTACTTGTCGCACAAGGAAGTCCCTGTAGTACTGTACGGTCACTGTTTTGCCATGAGGAACAAAGTGGCAAACAATGATCCCCATGACGTCATACGTGACGATGACAATCAATTTAACTGGGGAAGGATTCTGATGGATCTTCTGCCTTGTTGGTGATCCAACACGTCGCCACTCCATGGGCTGACGTTTCAGTTCTGGTTAGTACGCCCTGGCCCAAAACTAATCGATGGCAATTATTCATGACAAGAATTGATTGCCGTTCTGTTGACAGCGTGCAAAGTGGTCGGAGTATGTTGCATAGTGCAACCACCTTTGAACTTCCATCAGTGCATGCAGTACCCATCGCGCTGCGATTTTGTGTAGGTGTAGCTCATCACGCAATATCCTGTGGATGGCGCGTTTCTCGATGCCACTTACCCTCTCTAACTCCAGTAGCATCCATGGTCTGTTTTCATCCATGAGATGCTCGGTGGCGACACGTGTGAAGTCGGTCCGCACACTGACTGGTCGTCCCGAACGTTGCCACAGCATTGATAAATACCCGTCCTTGCTGAAACTTTCATACCCACCGTGGTATAGTAGGTATTATTTCCAAGGGCTTCCATTTATTCACTGGGACATTCCATCGCCTTTCTCCCTCGGAGAACGCCTATTTTGATGTAAGCGCGCTGCTCAAAATAAGTTACTTTCATCTCAACCGACACTCACTAACTTGCTGATTTCACAGCCCTCGCTGCGCTACTACTAGCTATCACAGAGCCATCTGTTGTTCTGCATATACTATATACCTCCAGAACTTCCACACGACTCATATACGTTTGTGATCCGTTCACATGTCTACAAGAAAAAATAGTAATTGCCATGACTTGCGTCCCAACCCTCGTATATATATATATATAAAGACTCTTTCTGTATCTTCAAATGTTTTGTTTCCATGAATCCAATTTCTTACTTTTCTGGGCTTGTAGGTAATACACTCTTTACACACTTATTATTTTATCTTATTTTATTATACTATATATTTTCAGGCATTCCTTTAGACTGCTTTGCACCAATTAATGTTAGGATAGTTAGATTTTTCTATGTCTGTATGTTTATTTACTAGAAAAGTGCTTATAAATACATATCGTTGTAATATATGATGTTATAACGTATGGTTATTTTTTTAATACTTTCTATACGTTGAGTTGTGATTTAATTTTTCTTATTGTTATATATCTTTAGTAGTATTTTATACTGAATTGAGTATTGTTTTCAGATGTTTTCTGAAATTAATGTGTAGTTATGTCATTTTTATATTATTCCAGAATTAAAAAATTTTATATTTGATTTTAAAATTATTATGTTATATTCTAGACTTACCTTGTATGTTTTGTTTTCTTTTTTTCCTTTTTGCTGATTTTCTTTTGTCATTTTTATTTAATTTTGTTATAATTCTTATTTTTCGTTTTAATTTGTGGCTACAATTTTTTAAAATTAATTTTACTATATTTCTTTTGTTTTATTCCTTGTGTATTTATTTCTGAGGACTATTAGTACTCCAAATATTTTATTTCAAGTAAAATAAATGTTGTATAGGTATTCTTAATTAAATTTATACATATTCTTATTCTCAAATAATTATGATTGTAGTTAAAAATATTTTTAGGGACTAGCAACTAGATAAGCTTTATGGCAGATCTTAGCTCGGTGATACATTATTATGGCATGTGTATTATCCATAGAAAGATACCATAATTTGAGTATTAGATATTCTTTGAATATAAGTTTTTTTATTGGAGAGATTTCCTGATTTGGAGGTTCTTTCAAGCTTTTGGTAGCTTAATTTTATATACTGTTACACTTCTATGCATTTGAATATTTTTGTTCCTTTTTATTTGGAATTTTGATAACAGTTATTTTAGATCAGATATATATTTTTCTGAAAAGGGTAATACAATGAATAACAAGTTTGGTGATTCAAATTACACAATAGTTGATACTACTAGTAAAAAGGCGAACTCCTACAGGGCTAGAACTTTCTGGAATACAGATTTTATCAGGCATAACAATTTTTCTAATTATAAAAATGATAAGAATAACTCTCAGAATAAACATTTTCATAAATATATTCCTACTCAAATAAACATTCATAATTAAGTAGACTTCCACAATAAAAGTTATTATTATGATACTATGCAATATTAATACATAAAAAATTATTTTCGTTATTAAAAATTTCAATAATAGGGTAGAGGTAAAAAATGCCCTGTGTTAAACATAGAGCAATATGATATTACATCCAAATTTTCTTTTTTAAACCCTGGCAATTGCATTCATATGTTGAGTTGTAAGAAATGTGATTTTAAATATATTGGTCCAAAACAAGTTAAATTATTAATATCCGTACAAACACACATACCTTCATAGATCAAGTACCAAAAATTATTAATCTAATAAAAATAATAATAAAATTGAACTTAGGCACTTTCATCTGATGGCTATAAAAATATTAATATTTCCATTCTCAGAATAGTCCCACATATTAAAAAATAGATTGTGGTGAGAAAACCACTTCATTAAAATATTATAACACTATATATCCATATGGTTTAAATGTCTTACTTAGCATTCAACAAGATGATAACGTGAAATGTTTTTATAATAGTGATAATGTAACAAAAGTTAAACGTATAAAAAGAGGAACTAGGAAGAAAAGAACTAGTAAACTACCAGCAGAGATAATTTTTATTATTAATGATTTATGTAGCAACTTTGAAAAGTCCTTTAGCATTAAACAAGTTAAAAATGTCTTGCTTAGCTTGAAAAAAAAAAATTAGGTGTACTAAAGATATCCTCAAAAAGAAAGATTTTCAAGACTGTCATGCCTTACATATTATTAAGGATGTTATTAATGTTCTCATTCATACATTCAATATTGAAGATAAAGATTTAGTAAATAGTTCTACTGAGTATTGTATCATATTATTCATGAATAAATCGTATAATAACATTAATTTTTCGAAAATATTTAATAGGTATATATATATATATATATATATATATATTTCTTACCTATTAATAATGTTTGCATTATAAAAGCGCTTTTAAATATAATAAAAAATCGGTAGCTCAATTTTTAATTACAATAATGTTAATGAATTGCAAAATAATAAAAACATTGTTTGAAATTGTAAGGACTATTCTGATTTTATAAGGGATCATCACAACAAGCTGTAACAGCTAATTTAAATGTTGTTAAAGATAATGCTTACTGAGAAATAATGTCCAAAATTACTAGTTAGAGATTAATGATCTCTAATAATAATAATGCTGTTTGTTAATAAACAAATTTCTAAAGATATTAATAACTTCATTACAAAATTAGCAATTAAATATAGTTTTCCTATTTTAATTTTCAGTGAATTTAAATGCAAAGTCTTAATTGAATTACTGAACATTAAATATAAAACTGATTGTAAATTAATTTACAAAAGTATTACGCATCAAATTGTGAACTACAAAAGAATTTCGTTATTGTTTATGTTGATAAAGTTCCGGGTAATCATGCAATTATTTGCAAGTGGCTGTATGCTAATATATTTAAAAAACATTTTCAAAATAATACTGCTTCTAAAAAATCTAATTCAAGGAATAGAGGAATTTTTAATCGAATTTCTGCTTTTTATAAAAATAAAAAAAAAACTAGGTTTACGTATTTCGGATATTAAATTCCCTCATATTTTTCTAACTCCAAAATTTCATAAATATCCTATTAAAATTTAGAGCTATAACGAATGGTTTTTAAACTTGCATTACACATCCGGGCAAGCTACAACGTATGATTTAATTCCTAATAGACAAATTTGATAACTCTAGTAATGTTAAGAATAGTATGGACATTATAAAGTACATGCACGGTAAAAAAATTATTTCTATCCATACCTATGATTTAGAAGATTTATTTAACTCCATAGATATAGGAGACATGTTTATGATTCTTAAACTAGCCTATAACAAATATTTTTTGAATAAAATATGATAAATATATTTCTATTATTCAACTAGTTTTTAATGAAAATTATATTGTTCATAATAACTCTTATTATAAGCAAATTAAAGGTCTACCACAAGGTGGACTTGCTAGTAACTGTTTGGCTACTATTTAGTTGTACTTTTTTGAAAATGATAGCATTAGTTACGAGTCGTGTTACTTTTTTTAGATGCATAGATGACCTAATAATATTTAGTAATTTAGCAGATTTTGTTCCTAGATTTAATTATTATCCCCAATATTTGAAATTATTAAAAACTAATTGCAATAATGAGTTAGCAAACTTTTTGGAATTTCAGCTGTACAAAATGCTTTACCATAAAGTATTGCTTAACCCGAAATGATTGGCCTAATTAAATGACAGCCTTAGAAATCATAATAGGTCTCCATTTTAGTCCAAAGACTCTTCCTGTATCTTCAGTTGCTATGTTTGTATGAATCCAATTTTATTCTTTTCTGGCCTTATAGATAATGCAAGTTTCCTACTTATTATTTTATCTTATTTCATTATGTTTACTTTTATACTGAATAATGCTGAAAATTTTATAGAAAATGAAATTTTATAATCACAAATTTTAACAACAATCCTACACATGATCTTTTTATTTAATAATTGTCTGCTTATGTTGTTCTCTTATTTTTCTTTGATTTGTTTTTTAATTTGCGGGAAGTTCGCTGTTGGAACTAAGTTTACACTTTTCGAATCATGCTTATCATGTTCAAGTCGAAGTCTTTATTGTCAATTTGTGACTGATCTATACGCAGGGCCGATCCTAGGGTGTCGGCCGCCCGCGTGCGAAGATCTAAAGTGCCGCCCTTCTAGAGAATTTTTCATATTTTGACTAATACTTAAATTTAATACTTATATATTGAGGTAAAAATTTATCTACCTGTTTATCAGAGTAAAAATGAAAACATTAATATAAGAATGCGAAAATTTGAAGTGCAAAACTTTATTTTTTTGGTCAGTTAATGGGTTATGATCGTGACAAAATACTTTAACAAAATATTAATAAATATTACCTTTGAAATAAAAATAGACATTTTAATATTAAAATAGCAAAACAACAGTGTTTACTCAAAAAATATAATTTAAAAGAAAATGTTCTAAAGCATAAATATCGTGAAACGAAACGAAAAGTATATAAATCAGTCCTTTACAAAGACTACTTATTAATAAAAAAGCTAACTTTTCTGTGGATTTCGGAAAATCAAATTTGTGAATAATTTTGGTGAAATCAATTTTTTCTGGGATTTCATATTCAACGAAGAATGTGTCTATGTCTGAAAGCCTTTCTTGTGTTCCTAAAAAATTCCTAGAAAAAATTCTAAAATATATACCTTACTGCTCACTTATTTAATAAAAAAAACTTTGTTTGTTGTTTGTGACTAATATCTGATGTAGTAATAAGAATTTTAGTGTAATATTTTGCTTTTTTGACAATGCGTGTTGTCTCTTTACGAATAGGGCCGTGGTAGCCTAGTGACCAAGGTAACGAACTTTCGGCAGGCATATCATGAGTTCGAGCCCAGTGCCACTGAAGACCCTTCGTGTAGGGGAGCGATGCGCATTAAATATGTCAAGAGCTCAAACGTCCTCACGTTGGAGTAGTGTGGTAGTTTGGAGAGGGGTGCCAGTCCTTGTCACTAGACCATGGTTCAAAATTACGAGGCCCGTCACTAAACACCCTCGTGTAGCTGAACAGTGTTTGACGTTAATACTTACTCGTTACGAATAGACTCGTCTAAAATAGTAATTATTTCATTTTGGAAATGTTGCCCTAAGTAGTGTGGAATACGCGTTTTGTTACTTTCGCATTTACTGACATTATTAAGGAGTTCTGAAATAACTGGATCAAATTTGGCCGGTATCTAAACTGTCTTTAAAAAATTACCATTATCTGAACTTCGTACTAGTTCCTCTGAATGCCAAATTTTGACTGGCTAAAAACTGTACTTCAGCAATCATTCTTTCAATGATGGCGCACCATCTCTTTTTCTCTCGATTGTATACATTTTGTTGTTCAGCGTCAATGGTTAAATTTTATTCCAGCCTTGTCTTTAATTCGTACCACGATCTGATACAGTTTACGTGTTTTAGAGTATTTTCACATGGTTATCATATTAGTAAAAAAAAAAAAAATACATCGTACTTTTCATTCCAATAAAATTCTGTCTTTTAGCTTCCTCAAAAAATGTCAATTCAGGATATTTTCGATAACATTTAAATAACAAATGTGCAATCTTATTTGAAAATAAATTGATAATAATTCTACCCAATTTATATGTCTTTGAATTAAAAAAGAAAGTAAACATTGAAATAACTAACCTATTATTGACCTAATTCCCAAATTTTAAGTATTCCGAAAGAATTTTTAAGAAATGTATTTTTGATACTTCTATCAGCAATAACACAATTACTTTTAGAATATATTTATAATTTCAACATAATATTACTAAATTTCTCTTGATGTTTAAAAAGAGAGAGAGAGAGAGAGAGAAACCATTTAAAATCACATGTGTTATATTGACTTGTTGTTGTTTGTTTCATGCTGGTGTACATATGAAAGACGAGAGATAGATGAACAGAAACATACAGTACGATCACACAGAAGAATATAGATTTTTTACTACACAAACGATGATCCAGCATAAACAGAAGGGGTGCACTGCTTTCCACATTCGAGACGGGAATCCATTACAGGCGAAAATCAGACTTCTTTTCCCGGAAAATTCATCCATGCCTTATTCGAAACCGAGCCCACTCGGTTACAAGCCGAGGGACATATCCACCATACTTGCTGGGCGGCTTATATTGACTTAACACAAGATTATTCAGATAAAAAAATAAAAATTTACAATAAACAAGACAAATAAATCACAATTTTTAAATAGTGGGAACAGTAATGAAGGATGTACATGTCTCGTTCTGGAAGTGGAACCTGTCTCATGAAAAAAAATTTATTATCTGTAAAGGATTTCCCCTGAAATCCATTAATGATTTGAAATCAGATTGAGCACCAGCCATAATCAAAACAAATATAATTTATTAATCCTTTTATAGTCTTAGTAATCCAAGGAAGGAAATGTACATATATAAAGTATTGGAGCCAAAGCGAGGAAGATGAGATATTAAATATTTAATTATAAGTAGAGTCACACTTACGTTTGGAAATAATTGTAACTCCCATCTGAAATAATCGACTTCTAGTCAATTTGATTCTAATTCTAATATCTTACTGACTGAACCATCAAATATCAATTTTAAATATTAATTAATTAATCGAAGAGTCGCTCTCGTCTAGGTTTCAATTACTTTACGTTAATCACAAACTTCTATTATCTAACTCTTAACATCTTTCTCCTTCTCGGACCTAAAAGTTAATGCTTAAATATACGACACGATTCAATCGCATCTTCTTCGGTAGAAAGTTTTCAATTGAATAATATTTAAAATAATAGAATTTCCCAATAGGATTAGTGATAGGTACGTGAATAGATCCCTTAGACTTCAATTAATATTATTTCGATTAGATTTAATCAAAAGATGAAATTTTACAAACCATGTACTCTTAAATATAGCTATGGATATGTAAATATAAAATAATTTCATTGACATTAAAATTAGCTAGTTTTCTTTTAACTCAGTAATCCTTTCAGTTAAAATCGTTATGCACTTATCGAATTTATTTATTACATAAATGTATACACATATATTAACAAAAGAGATTTTTTAAACTAAATATATATTATTTTTATAGTCCTTTTTTTCATGAAGGCAAATACAATAAAATATTCCTTAATACTTTATCTTAATAGGGTAAAAATATAATAGTACCTTCAGTGGCCTAATCGAGAATATTAAGGCCCCCCGGCAAGATCAGGTTTTGGGACCAAAGTGTACTTGGCGTCAGTTAGGCTTTGCCCCCCCCCCGCAATGCGGGGGTGTATGTTACACCATTACCTTCCAATAAGGAACCTTGTGTTTGACACAATCTGTCCTAGAGCCAGAAATTTAAATCCACCAGACAAAACATTGGATATCTTATCATTTGATGCTAAACAAATTAATTTAATTAGAAATTCAAGCAGTATTAATGTTTAAATAAATGATATACAAATAAATGCCTTAGTCACAGGTTTTTTAAAATTTGAAGGTCATGAAAAATGAAAATTCTTATTAGAAAAAGTTTAATTACTAAATAGTTGTTTGAAATGAGCAATAAAATATTGTACTTACAGAAATTTATTGAAAATATTCCGTTGTACGGATCTTTTTGACAATTTGTGCATTGTGTCAACCTAAGCTAGCATTTTTATTTGTCATGTAAACCCAAAGAAAAAGCACCCCCGCGAGTTGCAATCGCTTTATTTCATATTCTGTTTTGTCTCTAAATCGAAGCGTGGAACAGACAATATTGCAATTTTTTATTCCTCTGTTAAATTACATTGATTTATCAGGACAGCTTTATATTTCATTTATTTAAAGAGAAACACAAACTTTTGTTTTTGAAATCTTAAAATTTTACAAAAAGAAATAAGAAACTTTTTTTCAGTGTCACTTAAGTAGAATGTCCTCTTAAATGAGAGGTAAATACATAAGGTCCCTATTCAAAGAGACCAGTAGCAACATTAATTGCGCCTTATTCGGAGAGGTGTACCTTACAGGAGGAATTTGTATATTCCATTAAGTTTTAAAAAAATACATATTAATTCGAAATTATAAAACATAATTACCTGTTGCTATTTCAAACGAGCTAAATGTAAGAGATTGAATTGTGCCAATTTTAGTTGGCAAATATATCAAGTTAGAATTAGAATTCAAGAAAAAACATATCAAGTTTCATGATTTAACGTACACATCAGCCTCGAATCATTCAAGAGACAACACATAAGAAAACTGACGCTTTAACGTACACAGTACAGAATAAGAAAATAATATACATGAAATGAAATACTAGATTCACATTGCTGGGTACAAATATATAACTGGAAATTGCAAAAAAGATAAATCAAATACATATTTAAAAATAAATTCTGTCAAAAAGCCAGTCAGATGGGCATGTAAATAAAGTAATGGGCATGTAAATAAAGTAATTTTTTAGAGATGTATTTATAAATTAGAAAAGTGAACAATATCTTCTTAACAAACATAATTTTTAATTCTACATAAAAGCAGAATTTTGAAGAATTGCAATTTGCCGAACGCTGCTCTAAGCAAAATATTGTTTTGTGCACATTTGTCACCCTTGTAGTAATATCATATACAGAAGATAATCGCTTGTACCTGTGTCCCGAAGTCAGGGGCCCATATACTTGCTACAACATATCGCCACACGCAGCGTAATTTTTATTTTTTAAGGGAGATATAGTCGTTACAAATTTTACTAGAAGTAGTCGGCATTTAAATTCAGTCTAAAATAAAATTACAGGTATTTAAATAATGTACCAGGTTTCCAAAGTATAAATAATAATATTTCAAAAAAAAAATATTTTCATACCCATTTTTTCGTAACAAAAAAAGGGTATTTTTCAAATTCGGTTCAAATGCTGCCCCTAAAAATTTGCCTCGGACATGGGTCCAGTTTCCCTGGCTCTAGAGCCACCCCTGATGCTAACATAGCGACAACAGTAAATACGGGTTATATAAGTGGGTTAGACCATATGAAATTACTCTCCAACTAGGAGTATACATGTAAGCGGGTAGACATAGATCAGAATTAGCTTTTTTTTTTAATACATGATTTCTTTTATTTCGTGCTACGTTGTGAATCGCTTGATACACCTGTTGGATTATACGACATCTGGTTACAATTAGGACTTAAAAAACCGCATAAAAGTAGCATTTTTTTAACATAGTACTTAAGTACCATTAAGTTCCTAAAAAATTAAATTAAACTTAGAACTTTGTTAACATTAATAATACTATGTTAATATTGAAATGTTTTTCAAACAGGCTTTGTAATGAAAATCATTTACTCAAAAGTCAAAAGAAGCTGTAAAATTTTTTTTATAACTTATACCAAATAAAACTGCTAAAAACTACATTTTGATAGAGGAATAACTCACTAAAAAGGAAAGCGAGCATTGTCAATATAAGCGTTGTAAACCATGGGCAAAAATCACTTCTTTCCTCTATTTTCTTTTTCTAAATTGTAAGGTTATTATTAAATTGAAAACTTTTAATTTTCCTAAATTTACATTGAATTTAAACATTATGAGATTAACCGTATTACATATTTTCGTAAAGCAATTTTTGCAAAAATCCTTTTTAAGACGCCTTTATTAAGCATCGATCCACAGTACCGCTATAAAAAAAAACTTTTTTAATGCGGTATTGTCGGCTCCATTACGAATTTTTTCTATCAAATGAAGGATGTTTGTAACTCGTAGACATTTATGCACAATTGGCCAACAAACTATGCACTAACATTCTAATTTTCTTAAACTATGCTGTGTTATTGGGACTTGGATTTTTCAATAACTATTCAAAATTCAGGATATTAATTCGATTTTTATTATAAGTTTGATTTTGATAAATACGTAAAAAATTTTGCTTGATTGATAGAACCATGTACGGCCTGCGGCCGCCCTTTGGCTTGGCCGCCCGCGTGCGGTGCACGCGCTGCACACCTGCTAGGATCGGCCCTGTCTATACGGTTCCTTCCACTAACCTCTTGGGGATTCTTTTAGAGAAATATATTTCTCAACTAACATTCACCGAAGGTAAGAAAACGTGATTATGCAAATTAAGTTTATCATATAAATTCTGCATTCGCGAATTATGAGTGTTTGTGAGTGGAGGATCGTGAGTTATTGTAGTGAGGTGTTAAGTTTTTAAAAGTGTGTAGTGAAGATTTCCCAGTGAAGATTCCTCGGATCGGATTTGATCTCGTCAAGTATAAGCGTTCAAGGCCTCAACAGTAGAACTTCGACTTTATAAGACTACAGGTATCGTAAACATTATTTAATTAGAAGTTTGAGGATAACTTGTAGTGCGCGGCGGAGTTGAAATTGAGCTTGTATAAGCTATCGGGAAAATCAGTTGAGGGTTCGTAAATATTATCCCCAGGCTATCTGGTCTCAACTTCACGCTCTTAGTTTTGATCAACAATCTTAATTGGATTATTATTGTGTTTGCTTGATATTTTGTGACAGTAAAATAATTAGAGTGAATCATGTCGACTGATTATTCTGTTCTCCCCACACATCTAGCAGGGTCCGAGAGTAGACAAGGGGGATTAGAGGGAAGTAGGAAAAGATACACATTATAAATTGTTTACATTTAATACTTTTTGATGGTATGTGAAATTTAACTGATTTTTGATGATTGATTAAAATTCATTTTAAGCAAATTTTAAGATTTAAGAAATTATTGTAACATGTTATCACTCTAGAAATTATTAATATAGTTAGTGGTAATCCAAAATATAAATTCAAAGAATAGTAAATTAAAATGTTGCTTAATTTGTCGAAACAAATATTAATAACAAAAAATGAAAGAAAAATTCTAAAAAAATAAACAAAAGCGAAAAATAGTTTTTCTGATAAGTGAAGAGATACTTCATATGCAACAGCAAGAAACGGATTAAACTTTGTATGTGTAGTGTACGTGTATTAAATAAATAAATAAAAAATAATACTTTATTATACGTATTTGTTATATACAAAAACAATTGAGAAAACTTTCTGAAAAATATTTGATAAATTATCTAAAATTGCACTTACTTTTATAATAGTATGGCTACAGTGGGCTAATAAAAGTCGTAAGTTAAGTTCCAAGCATACCGTTTTCAATTGAGTTTTCTCATGGATCCCCAAAGATACTTAGCAATTTTAAGGCATCCGCGGGAAAAAAAAATGTTATAGTTTAATAGTCCATAATAATAACTAACTAGCTTAAGGAAAAATATTAAAATACTTGAATAATAATAATAAATCATTTTAATAGCCTAAGAATGAATTTGTTTGAATTATTCAAATTAACATGTTTAATTTTTTAACTATTTCTTTATATGAAAACTAGCTGTTACCCGCCCGCTTCGCTGGGTATTTCATGATGTTTTATAAATTTTTACTGCTTATATATATGTATAAATTATTGATATCTAAGTCCTAGCATTAAGAATTCGATTGAATTGAAAAATATACTTATACCTGTAACTGTCACCTGTTGATAAAAAAAAAAGGGCAGAACTCATATAATTTGTATTTTCTAAAAATCTCTAAAATTGAAGCATAGAATGATGTTTGCTCTTTCGTAACTCAAAAACCAAGTGGATTCCCGCAAAACCAATTTTCGATGGATTTCTACTCCGTAAATTGAACATGCAAGCAAAATTTCAAGTCTAAATCTAACAGAAAAAAAACAAAAGTTTTACTATCAATATCCCCGTAATCCCGTTGAGAGCCGTTTTCAAAAATTACCGCTCTTAGCGGATTTCAATTCAACAAAAGAAAAATGCAAACCAAATTTCATTATTATAGTCCTTGTAGCTCGAAAAAAGTAATTTTTTTTGTCAATACGTCCCAGTAACCCCCTGCAACCCCCCAGAACTTGATTTGCTTAAAATTTATTCTTAGTGGATCCCTATTCAACAAAAGAAACATGCTTAACAAATTTCAAGTATATGGGTCTAACAATTAAAAACAGGAATTTTTTTCTGTAACTCCTCTTGACCCCTCGCAAACATCTTTGGTGGTCAATTTTCATTTTACTCTTTGTTAGAGGAACTCTATTTCATGAAAGGAACATGCCTACCAATTTTCAAGCAGGATGATCAAGTAGTTTAAAAATGGAAATATTTATCGATTACGCCTCTTAATCTCCCGAAATTAAACTTGGTAGTTGATATTCGCGAAACTCATTTTGTAGCGGTTCTCTACTTTAAGAAAGGAATCTGCTTATCAAATTTCAAGACTGTACGTCTAACAGTTTAAAAATGGGGATAATTGTCTATAACGCCACTTGAGCCCCCGCAACGCCACTTCTGGGTCTGTTTTCGCAAAACCCATTTTGTAGGGGAATTGCACTCTATGAAAGTAATCTGCTTAGCAAAATTTGAAGACTGTGCGTCCAATTAATTAAAAATGCAAAAAAAATATCAATAACGCCCCTTGAACCCCCGCAACACCACCTAGGGGTCGATTTTCACAAAACACATTTTGCAGTGTATTTCTATCCTATGAGAGGAATCTTCTAACCAAATTTCAAGACTGTGAGTCTAATAGTTTAAAAAAAGAAATAATTATTTATATCTGCCCTTAACTCCCCGCAACACCTTTTGGGGGTCAATTTTCTCCAAACCCGTTTTGTAGCGGATATTTACTCCATGAAAGAAACATTCCTACCAATTTTCAAGCAGGTAGGTCAAATAGTTTAAAAACAAAAATATGTATCTCTTACGCCACTTAATCCCCAGCAACGCCACTTAGAGGTATGTTTTCACAAAACCTTCTTATAGCTGATCTCTACTCTGTGAAAGAAATCTCTTCATCAAATATAAAGACTGTGCGTCTAATAGTTTAAAAATGGAAATAATTATCTATAATGCCCCTTAAGTCCCCTCAACGCCACTTGGAGGCAATTTTCACGAAACCCATTTTGTAGCGTATCTCTACCCTATGAGATTAATCTGCTTATTAAGTTTCAAGACTGTACGTCTAATAGTTAAAAAATCGGAATTTATAACGCCCCTTAAACCCCCCACCCCCGCAACACCCCTTGGGGTCAATTTTTTAAAAACCCATTTTGTAGCGGATATTTACTCCAGGAAAGAAACTTACCTACCAATTTTCAAGCAGGTAGGTGAAGTAGTTTAAAAACGGATATACTTATCTATTACGCCCCTTATTCCCCCGCAACGCCACTTAGAAGTCTGTTTTCACAAAACCCGTTTCGTAACTGATCATTATTCTACGAAAGGAATCTATATATCAAATTTAAAGACAATGCGTCAAATAGTTTAAAAATGGAAATAATTATCTAAAACGCCCCTAAGCCCCTGCAACGCCACTTGGGGGTCGATTTTCACCAAACTCATTTTGTAGCGGATCTCTACTCTCTGAAAGGAATCCGCTTACCCAATTTCAAGATTGTACATCAAGTAGTTTAAACATGGAAACAATTATTATTAAAGCCCTTAACCCCCCGTAACGCCCCTTGCGTTTCGAATTTCGGAAAATCCGTTCTTAGCTGATGTCTACTCTATCAAAGGAACATGTCTACCAAATTTCAAGTCTGTAGGTTGAATAGTTCCAGAGATTTCGTGATTAGTCAGTCAGTCAGTCAGTCAGTCGCTTTTCTCCTTTATATATATAGATATATAACAGTTTTGTGAACAAACGTAATTTAGATGCTTTTATATTTATTATATTAAAATATTTAGCTATTACTTTTTAATAACGTACAAAAATATATTCCAGTTAGGAGTTATTCAACTCTTTAATTATAGTAGTTTTACTATTCTAAAAATAAGTATTTCGTAAATATTTCCTTTCATTATTACGTATGAATATAATTGTATCCATATAATTAGTAAGGACTATAGGTCCAAAAACAAAAGTTTGTTGTAAGTAAAAAAATTCTTCTCTGATAAAGAATATACTAGATTCTTTTTATTTCAATAAGCTAATGCTTTCCATTAAAGCTATTTTTGGAATACTGTTGAATGCGTTCCTTTGTCACTCTGTACTTTTAATTTTATAACATTTTAAGAAACCTTCTTTTAAAGAAAATATTTTTAGTCATTACGCATTTTGAATTTTATTATCTTGTTCAAAACATCATTTTAAAGATGGCCCTTAAATTTAAATGAAAAAATTGTCAGAAAATGTCGTTAATAAGATTTAAATAGAGATTATATAAGCTTCTACTTTCAAAGAGAGGTTTATTTCAACTGTAAAAACGCGAGTATCAAATGTTATGCATATATTGTGTGTTTTCCTTCAAATTTTTATTACATTCAAGTTAGCTGTTTTAAAGATTTATACGTCTTTGTTCTAAAAATTTATAAATTTTTTTGTTACTTATATTGAAACTCTATTTACACATTATAAAATTTCTCAGTGGCTTTATTTAAAAAATTCATTTTATATCATTTTTAGACCTGCAAAGTTGTGTACTCTCTTATTTATGTTAATTTTTTCCAAATCAACTGATTAAGTATATAACAAAACTTAATCAGTTGATTTGGTCATTACGAATACATTTTCCTGTAGAAAACTTTCAGCCATTTTCAATTGATTTGGGCCTTGTCAAGATTAGTAAACAAAATTTATATAGCTGCAGATTCACAAGAAAAGTGTATAAATATGAAGGAATGTGTTAGAAATATATAGGAAAAAGATATCTCTTTTCCTAAAAAACTATTTTCAAATGAACTAAGCTTTCATTATTTCATCACAACTGTTTGAATGTGCATTTGCAACACATAATGTACGATAAAGCATTTCTGAAAGAAACAAGCTCTCCATATTTGACATTTATTTTTCCTTTTGGCTACTTATAACGGAAATATACAGTCTGTTTTTTAAGGAGAATTTATACCACCAAATAGTAAGAGATAAACGATAAAATAAATATAAATATTTTAAATAAAGAAGTGAAAAAAGTGTAGCATTTTTATAAGTCATTTTTAATACTACTTCTTATTTTTTAAAAACTATCCTCATTAAATACTCGTAATCCCAGTTTTTTTTTAAATCAATATTTTTCAAACATTTAAAAATTTAAAATAAATTGGTACAATTTTTTTATCATTAATTTTCGATTTTAAAGGGAATGGAAAGAAGAGGTATTTTTATTTTAAATATGGAGTATAAACATTAAAAATGTATAAACTTTTTTTTAAACTTTGAACATATCAACTTTATTTTTCAGAGATTTTCTTAGAAAACTTAAAAAGTTGTTTTTTCAAGAATTTTACCTGTTCAAATACTTCTAAAGTTTTCTGAATAATTGGATGCAAAAGAATAATTCTTCTTCATTAACATTACAGCCGATTTAAAGCCAAGGCTGCTCAGTTAATTTAAAAAGTCTTGATATGTTTATTTATATTGTTTCCCATCCATTTACGCTGAAAATACGCAAACTTTTTTCGATATTGTCTAGCCATCTTGAACAGGATCTGTCTCGTACAAGAATAATTAGTTTGGTTAAATTTTTTTATTCTTATTTATTGAATGAAACCTGTATTGATTCCAATAAAGATAACCATGTAGCATAGTATGAGTTTTGAACATTGAATATAATTCATTTTAAAGGTCATGTGGATTGAAAGAGAATTTATGTAGGAAAACAAAATTTTTATTATTTTACTGTTCTAAGACTTAACACGATATCAAGTACAATATTAATCATTTAAAGACTATTATATTTTTATATTTCTTGATAGAACTTTTTATAAGCCCCGTTAGGCAACTAAAATATCATTAAAATATTATTATATTTTTGTCACGAATTTTAAAGGATTGCTTATTTGTTCAATTATATAACACGAAAAAAACGTATATTCATTTTCTGCCATATTCCGAAAAATGAATATTTTCAATCTCTTAGCATTTTTGCTCTCTATTTATTCACATATAAATCAGAGTGTGGATTAATGCAACTTGAATCATAACTGTAAAATTCATCGTCTTCGCTAATTCCAAAATGATCTTTATTTAGATCAAACCATGAATAAATATTTTAAAAAATAAATCCAATTTTAAACTGCTTGTTTATAGAACTAATTCAACCACTAATTAAATGCGAAAACTTTCCCCGATCATTCATTCTTGGAAAGACATTTGAAAACAATCCCTTGACCTGGAAGTCAATCTTGTTAAAGTTAATTGCATACAGTGGTGAGCTCCTATATTTCAACTTCAAAGAACACTACATTCTTCCTAATCCTTTGAGAACTGCATCCTCTACCTAGAGAATCTTTTACCGTAGCTTGCAAATTCTTTAAAACTTCAACTCGAGATTTTCCGCGCCACCGAATTTCACAGGTCTCCGATTTCTAAGGAGTCAGCGTAGCATCTACGGAGTTATGGGGGAGGGGGAGCAGAGTCCGTTAATAGTTATGTCCCGCAATAGTGCTGACGACTCACATTTCGTAGTAACTGGGATAATTAACAGGCCATGCATGACATGGGGTGCGGATAAAGTGGCTGCCTAAGATAAGGTTGGTTACTTGAATGCTTTAGAACCAATGTGTGTTTTGCCAGATTTTAATGCGAAAAGTAGTTACATGTTCTCTGTAGTATTGTGTAATATGTAGATACGCAGGTGAGGTTAATAAGTTTTGATGATAAATTCAGAATCGTTTTGGACTGTAAAACGCGTTTGGACAAATTTTAATATGTAACGAAATTTTATTCACTTTCTAAGATACACAACTCAGAATGTAGTATAGTTTTCTCCTGGATTCATGAATTGGGAAAGTAATCTTCATACATATGTGATAAATATATTTTAACAAAGGTAAAAAAAAATTGTAAGAATAACTTTTTTTTAAAAAAAAAAATTGTTACTAAAAGTTAATTTTTGTTAATACTTAAAGAAAAGTAGCATTTTTTTTAAGAAATCGTATTGTCTTAAAATTTTTTAAGGTTTTAAGTTTAATTGTATTATTCCATAAAAATTGTAGAAGATTAATTTTTTTTAAATATTCTATTGCCTAACATTCGTTCATGAATTTATGTTACTTCTTAGAGATTTTATTGCAACATGCTTGTATATGACAGACTTTTACCTTTTTTATTTTCTGAAGAATGTCCCAAAATGTTCAAAATTCTTTCAAACGTGGAGGCGTTCACGAAAATATTTCCATGCAACAAAAAACTTTATTTTCTATCCTTTTTTCCCCACATTACTAATAAGATTTTCAAACCTACTTTTTCTTTACTCTTTTTCTCTCACTCCCTGTTGAAGAGTCAGCTCATAGAACAATTTATATAATTAAATGTCATCATTTACCTCTTTTTGATTAAAAATGAAATTTTCCTTAAAGTAAATGCCAACTATATTATTATTTAAAGCCTCACTTACTTTTTTTAATTAAGAAAAGTAGAAGGATCATTGAATTTGATTAACTGATATAAATTTATTGGTTATATTTGTAAGTTTTGTGTTTTAGTTTTAATTATTTAAATTTATAGATATAATTATTTTGGATTTATTTATGCAACTGTTTTTATGGAGCTAATGGTAACTTCCTCAAGTTGTCTCTGTAGGACTTAAAGATACATGAAATGAACTGCTTTTCTAATATAATACTGTATAGCGCGATTAAAAGCAATATAAAGTGGAATTATGTTTTAATTCGCACTAGTTTCTAAACAGGAATATCATGTACAGAAATTAACTTTATGATGAGAAAATAATTTTATCTCATGGGACTATTTAATTGTAAGCTACTATCTTAAAATTTCTTTTTTTTGTTTAATTATTATACTTACTTATAGCTGATATGATTACTTTTTCATTTACCAAGAGGATAAATTTGTGAACTTGTCAGTTAAAAAGTATTCGTTAATTTTCTCAGTTAAATGTACTTTAATTTAGCCTGCCAACGAAGACCTAGGAAGCATGCAAGCATCCCAAATTAAAAGCAAAATTTGTGTAATTATTATCATCCATGTATTCTAGAGAGAATGAAATTGAAAGTGAAAGTTTGTGATATGCATTATTTTATTATGCTGGCGTTTATTTCTTTATTCGATTATTTAGCTATGTTAAATCGCCTAAGCATTATGCGTAGGAATTTATCATTTTAAACTTTGCCTCTCTACGAATAACATTCCAATGCATAAATGCATATTAGGGTTACAAATAATTAAAATAGTTTATACCAGGGCTTCTGAAACTATGGGTCGCGACCCCGAACAGTGTCGCGTAGCAAAATTCTGGGGTCGCGAGAGATTTTAAGGCCAGTCAGTAGGGTAAAAATCTTGAAATAATCGATTTTGAGTTTTTGATATTTCTGAAATCTGTAATTCATAACCTTTCTAGGGATATAACACACATGTCATATTTTCAATTAGAAGTATGTCAAAATGACTTTTAAAAAATCATCAACTGGCGAGCCACACTCACTTTTGACTGATATTTACCTTTTAAATATCCTGAAGCAATTGCAAAGCCTTTTTTTATTTATTCATACGCAATTAACTCTAGGTAACGGTACAACTGTACAATTAACTGTCAAGATTTTGGAGGGATTTATAGTCAAATGCGTTTGTTGTTATTTATTTTATTATTATTTTTTTAATGAATAAGTCAAACGGATAACTTTCTTTTTTCAAGGTAAGATTTTTTTTAAAAAATTAGTGTTTTCTACAAATTATATTTTTTTAAAATTGTGTTTAAAAAATGAAATTCTTCTAAATTTACTGTATGTGAATACACTGGAAGCTTACATTATGCATTCCTTTGTATACTTGTGCATACTGAAGTGATATTTTGGAAACATTGCAAAAACATTTAGCTAAAGAGACATGTCATGACAAATTTGAATAAATTCAGTGATAATAAGTAAAAGTTTTTTTTTGAAAAAAGCTAAATATATTTGAAAAAATATCACTTCAGCATAAATATAAATGTTTCTTTATTGTATAGACAAGTTTTTTTCGAGCGAACTAAAACGGTCAGAATTCCCTTTTATTTATGTTATTGCAAAAAATGCAATTTTGGAGAAAAATAGGGCATATAATTTTTGTAACTATAATAAATACAATTTTAAAACTTTTTGAGCAATTTTTAATTTTAGAATTTTGTATGTTTCTAAACGAATTCTAAAACTATATATTTTTATATGTATATGTATATTATTACCTAATAAATTAATCATCAAAAATATTAATTTATCTTTCTTTTATATTTATGTGGGGTCGCCAGGAAACTCGCAATCATAAATGGGGTCGTAAATGAAAAAAGTTTCAGAAGTCCTGGTTATACCAATGCAAAAATTAGAAGAAAAAACTTTGAAAATAGTTTTGAGGATTACTTAAAATTTAACCTTGTTTATTTAAATTACATTTAATAGATACTAACTTCCTTCAGAATAATTAAAAAATACGCTACGTTATTATACTTTTTGATAATGCCACTTGTATTTAAAAAAATGAAGCTGAACAAGTTTGCACTTAATCGAACAGTGTAAACAGTTTAGAAATGAAAAGCGAGTAAATGAATTAATTGGTTTCTCTTAAATGTGAACACATTTAAGCAAAAAGATCAAGAATCAGGGACGATATTATCTACAACATGCTTTTTCAACAAGTGAATTCTCATATAGTCTCAGTGAGTTTTTATGATTACTTTTTTAAAGTTTTTTGGGGATGTTTACCCGGCTGTTGTTCTTAAAATATCTTGCATTTATGATATAAAGTAAATTAAATTACTAGGATATTTAATACTATGAATCAGTACAATATTTTTCACTCGCATAATATATTGAAATTATAGTATGCGATGTTTTGGATTTAAAAACACAAAAGTCTTTTTAAAATATATTATAATTTAACTACAGTGCTATTATTTTAAATGAAACCTTTAACATTAATGGAATGCAACATTTTAAATGCTACAAACAAAACTTGAAGAATACTTAACAAAAAGTAAAGTAAGAAGTGAAATAAATTTAAAAGGGAACACATGTAATATACAGAAAGAATAGAACAGTTTTTGCCTCTTTAAAGGTACCAATAAAATTCCCGCACGCGACTTAACTTTAAAAGTATACATAAATAAGAAACGATACTCTTTTAGAAATCTGACGGGATATTCAAAATTCACGCATGGGAGTTATTTTTGACAGAATAGCAAAAACTTGTACTGTACTAAAAATCGAGGCAAATGTAGAATTTAGAATGATATGCAATAAAATTCTTTAGCTCACAAAAACAACCTTCTTCACTTTTGGTTTGTCAATTTTTTGTTAGAATGGTTGTTTTATAGAAGAAATCCACTTTACTTTATCAAAATATACAAATTTTTGATTTTTACAGCTTAAGGAAGTGTTCTAGAACTTTTCAAAGATGTGGGGCAACACTGAAAGACATAAAAACCATTGTTTTCAAAATTGTCTAGTCCAGACGCAATTGTTGGTTTTACTTCACTGAATAGGCAACTGGAGAATACGATTGAAAAATGTTTTTTTTCTTAGACATTTCCAGTAACTTCCACTTTTTGAATTTGATTTCTTTCAACCTAGACACGATTTGCAAGAAAAGATGTATTACTTGTATTACTGATTTCTTCTGATTTGCAAATTTCTAATAATCTGTTTCCCTTAGAAAGTACTTATAAATATTAAAATATAAAAAGAAATGAAAATTTTCATCTTAAGAGTGCTTTGCTTTGTATATATATGTCAACAATTATTCTACAAATGTTTTGCATTCTTCGGGGGGAAAATATTCATATTTACTGGGAAAAAAATGTTGTGTTGTTCACTAAAATCTCAATAGTTACAAAAAATGTTAAACCTGGTGTTCGTAACATTAAAAAATCCTTTCAATAATTATTTTTTGTATGAAATAATATTAATAAAAATAATCAAAAAGTAAATCGCACCATGCATTAAGATAGTGTACGCATTTTAAATTTGATAATAATTTTATGGAATACTTAAGTTACAGTAGAAATACGTAAAGAAGATGCATATTTCATTAAAAAAACTCTTTGGATACGCACTTTTAAGAGAAAAGTTTCACTAATTAAAAAAAAAAAATTAAATAATGACTCAAATATATTTCTGTAAATAAGCAAACTAGTAAGTTACACACACACATATATATATAATCTACATAAAGCAGATAAATTTAAATAACTAATAAAGGAGATTTATCATTGTTTGCATTTGTAGGCGTATAAATATAGGAATCCTAATGATAAAAGAAATATATAAGACAAATGAAAATCTGGTATTGCCAGTAGGAACATTGCGCACAAATATTTTGTATCAATTTCTGCATGTGAAATTTCCTTTTGAAGTAAAAAATTAATTCGTCAGAATATTGGCATTCCTGTTTTCATAAAAGTGAAGCTGCACTTGTAATATAAAATTCATAAATTTATATTATGTGTGGTATAATATTGTCCTGCTTAATTTGACCAGATTCTTTGAAATACAACGACTGCTGTAGGGTGTAAAAAATCGTAAAAAATTCTTACACACTAATCACCTGTATATATATATATATATATATATATATATATATATTATATATATATATATATGAAAGGTTTCGTAGTAATTCCAATAGTTTTTTTTAATTAATTATATATTGGCTATGCAGGCAAGTGCGAGCAAGGTTCGTAGTTTTCCAATCATAAGACTAAGCATTTGGCTCTAAAAACTCATGTTTAGATTGGCCATGAAAGAATCTCCAATATTGATGCCCAATTTTGAAATATGTTGCAACTAAGCTGATTGAGGGTATTTCACACATTTATCTTGGAAAAAGAAGTAGACATGCTGAGCTATCCATAATTTATGTCATTATTACTCAAAAGTACCTAATTTATAGTTTTGTCCTTAAAGTCAGAAATTATATGGGTGTAAGGTAATAATAAAAATAATCATCTGCATACAACTTTTAGGTATTTTGCTACAACGGATTTTAACTCCTTTCGCTCTAATTCATTTGTACAGTTCGAACATCACACCTTTCCCTTCCTAAAGTAAGGTTATGCTTCTCTAACAAGTGGCATATCTTTATCTTTATTAAAATTTAAACTTTTCACAATAGGAATAATGTTAATTTTGAAAAAAAGATTCTTCATTTTAGGTTAAAATATAATTTTTTGTAGAATTGTATAAACTGAACAAATAATTTAACTATGGAAATGAAAATAATTTTTTCTTTCGTAAAACTGGTTTTATTTGGCAAAATTAACTATATACTACATGCTACTGAAAACATATTGAAGAAATTCAAATGATGGAAATGAACAGCACGTCGATACATGAAATAATACTACTGAGAAAAAATTAATTAAATGAGAGAATGGATAGCGCCCTGAAGAAGACATCTCGAATTTCCACAGTTCTTCTGGATGTGGCGTTTGAAGAGTATATATGTGGCTTCCAATCATGTCCTGGATGAGTTTGATTAATTAGAAATCAATGGAAATTGGTAGTCTGAGAAGAACCTCAGTACATCTTACAGAGCATGTAGACGGGCGTGTGCAGTGTACTGCTATTTCTTTCATGCTTGTATTGGACAGCTTTTAAAGACAGATAATTGTTACCAGTGAAACAATTACATCCTCGTATTTTAGGTCCACCATATTTCCCGATAAGAACCAGAAGTAACTAATTATTGTACCCTCAACCAATGGTTTCAGAGTGTTGCAAAATAGTGAGTTTCACAGATGCAACTGAAGTGGATCTATCACCACGTCAGAGATATAGTGGTACACAGGAACACATTGAACAAATAGAAACGGGACTCTTCAGAGGGCACAACCTAGTGATATTTAGTAGTCTTCTTTGTTCTAGTATGGCATCATTGCTAATAAGTTTCTTTTGTGTAGTGCGTTCTATGACACTCTTCCTTACGGACACCAAGAGTGCAGGTCGATCTAAAGGCAATGGTTCAGGTTGATATGGAAACATCATAGATATACTACGCATGCCTTAAAATGGCCGTAAAATGGCATTGGAGGGAACTACCTCTCTTCGGTCAAGCATATGATGTCAATGTGGTCACTCTGCCACCTTTTGGAAATTGAGTATGGCAGGAAAAAGCTTGGCACATTACAGCCACTTTAGCTACAGTTCGGGGTATCTTGGGCGTGTCTAGATAAGTTTCAGTAGATATTTTACGTATGGACTATCCTGGACTTCTCAGTCCAGTCATGCCCTTCTTAGAAAAATTCCCACTATGATTTCCCTGGCAAAAATAACGGCACAGATGTTATTCATTCTTCGGTTTCCGTTCTTTATATTCTTCTCAACGTAAGCTTGAGAGCTGAACATTTCACGTTATTTTTGTTGCTGCATAGGATACGTTTGCCCCGTAAATTCTTATAATTTTACGTCTAATTCTTCTTGGTGTTGCATTTTCAATACCACACAATGTATTGCATTGAACAAAACTTCATGAATTAAGCATGTTCTGAAATTTCTCTAAATAAATTTTAAAAATGCTGCAAGTTTATAAAAATTCACGCACTGCTGCATACTGTTTTCTCACTCAATGATTACTAAAGCCGTAGAGTTATATTTTTGGTGGAGCATCTCTTGGATTGTTCATCATTTGCATAACTTCAACAGACGTTAATATTCCATTACCGTAATCTAATGAGATTAGTTATCAGAAGTAGTTCTTATTTCATGCCACCTTTCATAATTTCGCCTAAATGTAATTCATAAATTTAATTAATTTCCTGAAAACTGAATTTGTAGCATAACCTTTTCATGTATTAGGTTCCATAATTAAATTATTATCTTTACTTCCATTAGTTAATTGATTCAGATAGTACTTTCGGATAAATGTACTTCTTACTAACTTCTTATTCTGAAAAATATTGAACTGTTCGTAAGTTTTGAGAACAATTAGACGAGTCTTAAAAATTACTATAAGGGTAAATTCATGTATGTAAATGTCATTTAATAGTTATATTTAAATTATTTAATTTCTTTCATAAAATCATACATTACATACTGAAATATAATTCCTGTTTCTAAAATAATGCCCGATTTCAATATATATATTTACTGTTCATATTTATGTGTATATTTTATCACATTGTTCAGATTGCTCTTTGCATTGTTAATTGCACATTTGTTGTAAAATATTTAGCTAAAATTTTCAACTACAATTTTTGGAAGTTTTCTATCACCCTTTGGAAAAATCCATGCTAAAATTATTTTATTTGCCAAGGTGGGAAGCCAATTTATATGTTCCATTTATCGTCGTTATAATTAGTTTGACATTCATTTTATAAGTTCATCAATGTTCCTTCTTAATTGAATCTAACATTGTTTCTTCCAGATGTGCATTTTTAAAAATAATTTCACTATCGTGTAAAATACTGCAAGTATCGCTGTTTTGCTTACAATTAAAAAATTTTACTAATTTGTTTAAAGTTAGAATACGTTTTGCAAGAAAAAAATATACATTTAAAAATTGCATTTATTTGTTATTGCACTTGATTTGTTATTTTATTCATTTAATCAATACAACCTATTAAAAACATATTTAAAAAGTTTTAATGCTGCACTTAAGATAAATTAAATAAATATTTTGATGTTTTAAATATATTTAATGTGGCACATTTTTTTGTAACAGTTAATATACAGTTTGGTATCTACTGTGTTTATTTTATTTTAATATTCTAAAGCAAACACAGATATTCTACACCAAATAACTCATCTATTGTCCACTCCGGTAGATCAAAAGTTATTCTGATAAATCACTGTATTATATAAGGGGATCCCAACAGGTTATTGGTGCATGAGTTTTCATCATTTAGAAGTACTGTAAGTTTGCACAAATACTACCAAATGTAATACTCTGTTGTTGTTGTTTTTTGATTTAATGGGTTTTTCATATTGTGCTTCAAATGTTATTTAAACGAATATATTTATGAGCTTTTAGTTTTAGAAACGCAACAAAAGGATTTCTTCATTTATGAATATAGAAAATAGATGAGTAAAATTCTGTGATATAAAAAAATGTGTTTATATTTATAATATTGTCTAAATATAATTCCAAAATAAATTAAAATAAAATTAAAGTAAGTGCAAATGTAAATTAATTCCTTAATTTCTTCCCCTTAATTCTAATTGTTTCAAATACATTTTTAATCTAGTGGTAAGTCTCTATAAATATTTAATCTGTGTTGCTCTTAAAAGAATAGTAAACCAACAAAATTAAAAAATTTAAATTATTTTATCTCTTAATGTATGCTTATTTAAACTAATTTCAGAAATGGGCATGTATTCAGTAGAAGAAGCAGATTCTATAAAATAAAATAATACTAAATATAATGGAATATAAATTGAACGCTAAATTCACAAGTTTTTCAATCTTTTAGAAAGTTAGTAATAACTAAGAATATTAGGATTGATATTGATTTAGATGTTTATTATTTAAAGTAATTGTATAAGACTGTGTCGTTGGTGTAATTATTTTCCTTGTCCACAGAATTCACATATATTTCTATCACTTTGGGAGTGTCAGTTCAGCTGTCTTTCTCATTACATGACCATGAATCCAGTAACTTATGCACAGTTTCAGATTTAAAAGTTAATAAACAATAAATCAATCGAAATATATCTGTAGCAATCATAAAAATATCCTACAAGCTTATAAAGGATTCTCTGCATGTGCAATGGACATTTTTGAAAATTATTTGGTATATAGAATACCTTGAAGGCCCCTACCCTCACTTCTAAGGAAAATGGTTGAATATGAAAATGTGAGTCACAAACTATTTATGTGATATGTTACATTTACATGCTGTGATTTTATCTACTTTTGATCATTACAATAAATTATAATTACATTTTAGTCATGCTATTTCCTATAAAAGCAACAAAAGAAGGAAAAGGAGTTTTTTTTCAATTTCAAACGATTTGCTATACTATATTAATTAGATCCAATCTCTTAAATGTAAAATTGAAAAAACCAAAATGAGTTTAGCTTTCCTTTTTAAAATTTTTAATATTGTATGAGCAAAACAATAATTCGTGTTTCAATATATTTAGAACTTTATGCCCTTGTTTAACATCAATTACAAATACACACATTTTTACAAGCCTTGAATTAACTAATGGGGATTGTAACTATGTTTTGTTCTGGGAATGATTAAAATCAAAAAATTTCCATAATATCCGCCGTGAAGAGGTCGGCTGCTGGAAGTTAAATCTGCAGATGTGTGAAGTTCTCCCTGTGGTGTGGAGTAGAAGTTTGGAGGGAGGTACCAACACATATGCCATCCTCATTATTTGACCAAAGTTCAAAATTACGAGGTTCGTCGCCAATAGCATTTTTATTGCTTTATAGTGCGACGTTAATATAACTCTTGCTCATTTACTCCATAGCACTATTTTTGATTACATAATGTTAAATACAATGTCGAGAAACTAAAGATAATTTCATTTAAATGTCATCTAAAAAACTGCCCTTCTTATCTGAGGTAAATGTGTAAAAAAATGCAGTAATAAGCAAACTTATTATTAATTAAAATATATAGTATTTACAATGTACTTACCTGAAATTTCATTTAAAATTTAATTTATAAAACAAGAATTTATTAACCCATCCTTGGAATTACTATATGTATCATTTCTAAGTATGTAAACATAGAAACAGTTATCGTGACAACAGATTTATTCTACTTTGATAAGCTCGTTGCTTTATCCTGGTAGCATGTATTAAATAACGTAGCTGTGAAGTAATGTACTATCACCTGCATACTACCTACCTTCTAAATTGCACTTTCTTGGGTATGAGTTCAGAGTTATTCCATGCGTGCGTTCTCTCGTTTTCTCACATCAAAGCTCTCTGCCTCTGGGTAATGTCCTCCAGAGAAATATGGTAAGATATTTATTTTAGGAAAAGGAGCACTTTGGGGGGTTTCCACCCGCCTTTGTTGGTTCCATTAAACGTTAAGCCAAAGATGTTTAGAGGAGGAATAAATTTCAGATAATATCCAGCTGATTTCGTTCGCCATCCTATTTGCTTATGATACAAAGCTATTAACTAAAACAGCATGTTAAGCATTTGTTGGTTCGAAGCAGTTATAAAAAAGGCCTGGTTTGATTTTTAAAATATTGAGAAATATATTATTTATGATTGAAAAAATTAGGAAACAAGACAAACACAAAATCTTTGAATGATAAGATAACAAAAAAGCTATATATATATTATTTTTGAGTCCCCAGAACGATATTTCTTAAGATTTTTTTTCAAAACCACGGATTAAAATATTCGGTAATTTATTCGGTACAGAAGAAAAAAGAACGTCCAATAAATACAGAAGGTAGTTCGCACTTTAAGGAAACGGTTTTGATAGATACTTTTTATCAATAACTACCGCATTTTTTGAGGCAATTTGTTTTTATCTGATAGTCATAATTCTTTACAATAGCGTTAGTTCGAAATTTTCATGAAAATAAACTTTTTTTAGTACTGTCATGTAAATTTTACTCCATTCCTTTTGAACAGTACGTTCAATGTTCTTGGATGTTGTTTCCCTATAGCTCGTTTAGAAAAAACCTAAAACACAAAAGTCCATTGGAAAAGCGAAGGGTGATTTTGCACGTATTTCATCAAATGCTTTTTATTGCTATTTCTGAGTCTTTCTTTGCTAGATAAGCGGCGTTTGACTTGGGCTTTAGACGTGTTACAAGAGGCGTTGACCATATACAGCTCAACTTCATGAATGTATTTTCTATTTAAAGCTGGAATTTCTTTTTCAAAAATTGTTTCTAAAATATTCTGTTTATAGTAATGCGAATTAATTTTGGCTTTACTTGAGACATTTTTAATTTTAAATTTATCGCTGTAACCAATTCTTGCAACTATTTTAAATGCGATTGGGAACTTTTTTGTACACCAACGAAGCCATTTAGTACGGTCATTTTCGTAAGTTGAACAACAGAAAATTGATCTTCATTTATTACGGTTACTTAAATATGCCCATGTTCCATCGACACTGTTACCATAAATTTTCATTTTTCAGCAGTTAGGAGCTTTTTATATAATTTTCTACAATTTTATTTTCTTTCAGCAATGATGTTTTGAAAAAAGAGACGGACTTTAGACTTAAACACCATTTTAAATTTAAATATTACTGAATGGTTTTAATTTCAGAACTGGAAAGCATTCCTAGTTTCGATGCAATGAATCTTTGACTCATGGTATTTTCTTTTAGGAACAGGCTTCAATTTATCGATAGTTGCCTGCGTTTGAGCGGTCTTAGGATGAGGATTCATGATCATGTTTTCATTTTTACTTTCAGCTAGACATTTTTTCCCCTTTCAATTTTAGTATATCACAAATGCCTTTTACTAAAATGCAATAACCCAAAATTTTTACTCCGTTTTGAAATTTGTCAATACAAATATTTCTTCGCGAAAAACGCGTTTACGTAACCTTCGAGCCATATGTACATTTTAGGAGCCATTTTTAAAATGAAACATTTATTTTACATTCCAATCATAAGAAAACATTAACAGACGATTATTCTGAAATTGCCAAAGGAAAATGAATTACAAAATCATTCCTATAAATTGCGAATGATCTTCTGTATTTATAAAAATTGCGATATATAAAGTATATATATATATATATATGTGTGTGTGTGTGTGTGTGTGTGTACATATATACAGTGGTGGCCAAAATTGTGCAAACTTTTCAAAATTGTTAAGTTGTTAAGTTTGTATGCTTACAGAAAATGTTACGTTGCACAAATGCAAAGTAGTTAACATCATTTTAAAGATAATTGAGTACTAGAATTCAATGCAAAAACAAAATTCAAATATTTGCAACGCATAAAAGTTATGTGGCAATAACTATAGATATACATTAAATACTGGTGATAGCAGTGAGTTATCAGTGCTTAGTGGGGTTGCATTTATTTTTTATTGTGGCTTTACATCGAAGTTTCATTGAGCTGAGAATAGTTTTAAGCTCTTTTTTCGTTATTACATGATGCCAGGAAACAGCAATATTCTATAATTCTTCATTTTTATTTAATGGGTACTTCATTCAAGAAAGTGGTTTCAAACGGTGCCACAAGTTTTCGATAGAATTGAGGTCAGAAGTGTTCCCTGGCCTGGACAACAATGATATTTAGTCAAGTAGCAATGACATTAAATAAAAAAGTAGATTTTCGACTCCTAGAAAGAAATCAATAACGAGAAAGTGGTATTTCCTATGTTAAAATTGCAGGACAAGTGGAGGGTTCAGTGACTCTGAAGACTAAATTTTGTTTAAGGTCTCAGAAGACAAATTTAATAAAAAACAAGTAGGAAAAGGCCTAAAGTGCACCATATCTATTGATAACAGAAAAACAAAAGTATAATGTCTCTAATATGAAAGAATGTCATCAACAGTCTTCAGAAATTATCTGAATGATGCTGGTGTTTCTGTCAGTTCAAAAACAACAAGGAGACGATTAACAGATGTTACACTAAACGGTAGAATTCCACGAAAAAAGCCTTATCTCAAATTGAAACAGCACTAAAAACGTCTACAGTGGTCAAAGGAACACATTAGTTGGACAAATGATTGGTGATAACGAGTTATATGGAGGAATGAAATCACTTCCGAATAAGATATCGTTATTCGTTAGTGATTGCCGAAAATATGTAAGACGAAGAATAGGAGAAATGCTACATACTGACTACATCCAGGCAACTGTGAAGCACCCACATAGTTTTATGATTTGGTCATGCATATCAGCAGATGGTATCGGTCGCCTTCATATCATCGAAGGACACTGAATATAAGAAAGCATATTGACACATTCTAGAACCTAAACTTCTACATTCCATCGGGGATCTATTTACCTACAATACTTCCTTTATTTTTCAGCAAGACTCAGCTCCTTGCCACATAGTAAAGTAATCGAAAGACTCATATAGTTCTAAGGTCATTGAATTGTTGTCCTGGAGAGGAAACAGTCCTGACCTCAATGCTATCGAAAACTTGCGGCACCGTTTGAAAACACTTATCCGAATGAGGTACCTATGAAATAAAAATGAAATAATGGAGAATGTAATTGTTAATAATAATGGTAATATAACGAAGGAAAAGCTTAAAACTATTTCTTAACTTAATGAAACATTGATGAGAAGAGCGAATAATAATTAAAAGCTACCCCACAACGCACTAATAACTCACTGCTATCACCAGTATATATATTTAATGTATATCGATAGTTATTGCCATATAACTTTTTTTGCGACTCAAATCGTGTTTTTTCTAACATTTACTGTGTATGTGTATGTTTCTGTTTTTTTTCTTCTTTTTTTTGCAAGTGCGAATATATATATATGTCTGTGTGTATATTCTTAAGTATTTGTGTGTATGTATGCTTTTTATGCATTTGTATTTTGAAAATCTTCTAATCACACATGTGCTACCAAACCTCCACCATTGTATAATTTTAGTTACTGAATGTCTCCGTTTTTGCACGTGAGCAATCTTGTATTTTGTTCTGTGATTATTGTATTTGCATCCCTTCTAGTTTCTTTTTACCTTTTGATTCCCATTTGTGCTTGTATCCCTGTACTTAAAACTTCCTACCACTATTGATTGAGTATTGACTTACGTTTGTAAGCCTTGTGTTATACTTGTTGGCACACAAAGAGTCTAAATAGAGATTCAAAAAAAAATATTTGAGTTTTTTTATTGCATTCAGTATTTTATTATATACATACAAATTATATATATGTATGTGTGTGTGTGCGTGTGTGTAATAATTTATTTAAATTTGTTCTCGAAAAATTTTATATCATTGATAATGAACTTGAACCCTACAAGACTTTAATTCAGAATTAATTTTTAGTCTATCTGCCTAAAGGGAAAAAATCTTAGATTAATCTTCTTATGAACTGTCACTTTCGTGTTTTTAAAAAAAATATAAATACAATCTTGCATCTTCACACGATATGACCAATTACAATATCTTTTACCGGAACTCGTATGATTCGAAAAGTAGCCGATACAGAAATCTATAAAATTTGAGATTTCCGGGGCGAGCAAAGAAGGCTTCAGTGGATTGTTCTAGATGCTCGTATGGTTGTTTTTGAAAAGTTTAAACCAATTTTCTAATTTTAATATTTTCAAAAATCATTTATAAATACTTTTAAAAATTTGAGATTGGATATAATTTCATTTTCCAATCGAAGTTGGTAAATTATACTTTAAAAGTTTGTAAAGAGGCTTGAAGAAAAAATATTGAGATTAAAACTAAGTCATTGTTAAAATTTAATCCAAAAATTCCAAATTTTATTACATAGCTAATATCTTCATCATCTTTCAATATATGTATCTGCACTAAATTAAGGAACTGCTAGTTCAGGCAAAGGAAGAATCAGAAGCAAAACAAATGTGATTTATTTGTAAGGCATTTTCATTAAACAAAATGCAAAGAGCAAAAATAAAAGATGCTACGTGTTTGATATCATTAATAAAAATTGCGATTTTTGCTCCTTAAAGCAAATTACACACACACACACAAAATCTATATACAAAACCCAATATTACATGTTTGGCAGGATGGTTAATATATAGTATATCTCATAGACTATGAGATACAGTCCGTACAAGGCCTAAGCATGCTCAGTATCAAATTAACGAAATTATCTTGGGAAATATTACACCACTCATTAAATTATGCTCTCCGAAATTCCAGTAGACATGAAGAAAGTTGTTGACGGGCTGTAACTCGTCGGCCAAGCATATTCCACACATACTCTACTGGATTTATCTGGTGAGATTGCTGGCCAGTCAATACGGGTGATATCATCCGATTGAAGGCATTCGTTTACGATGTTTGCACGCTGAGGACGGGCGTTTTCATCCATGGACACAAATTCTGCAGCCATTGTGCCCCGAAAAAAGTGTATATGTTGTTCCAGAATGGTTTTCAGATAGATTTGACTGGTCACGGTTCCAATTTGAACATGCAGATCAGTTCTGGAACTCAGAATATAACTCTCAAAACGAGTAAGCCTCCCCCATCCAAACCGTGTCGTTTAATAATGTTCTCTTGCTGGTAATGGGTACCTGGTGCTCTGCATATGAAATACGGTGAGAATCAGTTTGCAAGCTAAACCTGGGCATCCCAGGAGAGCATCACATCGGGAAACATCATACAAGCCCACTGTTGTGGTGTCCTCAATGCATGCTCTCTACTCAAGTCTAACCGTAGACGACAGTGACTTGCAATAATTTAACATATCTGACAAGTCTATGAGCGCTTAGACCAACAATACTCAATCTGCGGCTCGCGGGCCGCATACAGCCTACCGAACCTTTTTAAGTGGCCCGGTCATGGCCTATTGCTTTGAAAAATTCACGTATTTAAGAACACAGTATTAAAAATTTGGGCAATTCTTTATCAAGAAATCAAATTTATCAATTTTGATTTTTGCTGTCGATGTCGATGTCGTACGGTTGCGAATTAATATTTTTTGTAATTGTACTGTTTAGAGATAACAGACAACAGTGTAGTAGCGACAATTTTACGGCGGAAACTAATTTTTAACTATTTCTCATACCTTGCAAGCAAAAAATGTTCAAAGAAAATATATCGTTTCAAGACTATTGGGAGGTTGAGTAATTTATAGTGAAAAGCAAATATGGATCAGTGATTGTTTAATTAGTCACGAAAGTGCTGCATTTAAAAAATACCAATCTAAACATGAATCATTCAATTACACTTTTCCTCGAAGACCTCTTTAAAGAGGTGATATAAATAGGCTTTATTGAATAATCTTTGCAACAGCAACAAAGTGTTTTGTCAGTGGTGATGTTACAGTGGTAACAAAGACATCCTATGAAGTTTGGTATATTATTGGTAATCATACGAAACTATTTACTGATGCAGAAATTGTGAAGGAATGTTTCTTAAATGTTTGTGCTTCTAATTTAGTGTTGGGGACAAAAATAAAAATAAAAATAGAAAAAATAACTTAAAAAAAGCAAAACAGGAGTTATAATATTTTGATCAGTTTTCCACAATTTAAATTTGGTCTTAAAGTATCCCCCCCCCCTTCTTTTATCCTCATGTTGCGTCCCACGAGAAATAGCTAACATATGTATGCGGTGCACGGGGAATAGCTTACATATGTATAAAGCCCATCAGAAAAAAAGGTTGAGTACCCTTGGTATAGACCAATCTGTTCTAAGTGTCTGTACACGGCCTTTTTTGAAACTATGGTGCCAGTGGCTGAAGAGAGCTGACGTGATAGGTCTGATGCTGTGCTCCGCCAGTTTCTTTAGGCAGTAAGTGCCAAATACCGGTCCTCATTTGACTTTGTAACTCGAGGCGACTCGTGCTGTAACGCCTACTCCAATTACGATCATATTGAAGTCGTTGCCAAAGAGATGACACTTCATGTGTTTCCAAGTTCCTCGGATACTTCCAGCTGGGTAAGTCCACATTCCAGACGACCGATAATTTTACCATGTAGAAAATCATTTTACGATTTTACTTCTTGCCTGTTTTAGTTACATATTCCCATCTTACACTCTCACATTGTGACGTAATATTTATGCCATCTGGTGGCTTCGTAGAATTTGCATATGATTCTTGTGGATGTGTGTGTCATTTCACGTGTGATAATTTATTTATTTTAGCATTCGATTTACGCGTGACTCTGAATTAGCCTTAATTTATGGACATGCGTGTATTTTATAAGATAATGTGTACCTGAAATTTAATTATTAGTAAATATATAATTAGAGCTTTATTCATTAGTTCATATGAATCTAACTGTGACATAAACGACATTTTAAGAATGTGAGTAAAAAAGGAAAATAATGCAACAAGAATGTGTAATCTCTTAATGAGATATGGTTTATTCTTTTTAAATTAACTAGTTTTGCTTTCCAATGAATATATTCCGAAATGTATTGGGTAAAGACGCATTGAATTACTAAGCATAAGCAATACACATGTAAAAATAATATTTCTTTAAAAAAATTAGTTTAGAAGGCGTTTTTATAATTCATTTATTATAGTAATGAAATTCAAACCTTGTCCAAATTTATATTTTGTGGTACAGTGTTTATATATATATGTGTGTGTATGTGTTTGTATATAAATTTTACTTATATATTACTTATCGAATTTTTATTTTGAAATCCTTGATATTGAATATTCGTTAATTATTTCGCTTAGGAATCATTAATTGTTATGCAAAGATTGGGACACTGTCAATTATGCAGTTCTAACAAATTTAAAGAAGTATTTCTTATTAAAGTAAAATAACTATAATTTTGTTTATGGTGTCCCTAAACGGGGGCAATAATTTCATTTACCATATTATAAAAAATCCTTTTCAAAATTTAATGTATGGAAGTTAGTTTTCTTAAGCTGAAAACATCTAAAATATAAGTTAAAAACTATGTTTGCGTGATTTCT
Source organism: Trichonephila clavata (assembly GCA_019973975.1). NCBI lineage: Eukaryota > Metazoa > Arthropoda > Arachnida > Araneae > Nephilidae > Trichonephila > Trichonephila clavata. The sequence continues at coordinate 161,003 of BMAO01005765.1, forward strand.
TGTTTGTATGTACACTTGAATAAACTTTCAACTGAATTAAAATTAATTTTTAAAGTCAAAAAATATGTCTCTTAAAGTTTTCTTTTTTAAATGTAATTAAAGAACGATGTAAGCGATTTTTTGAATACATGTCGTAGAGCATTACTTAATTTTATATGTGAACACAATTAGAAAAAATTCTTTAAAACAAGTCAAATTATTCCAAGTTTAAGTCAAAAGCTAGCATAATATTTATTTGTCGAGACCTTCAATATTTTTTTCTTTTAAGTTTGCTTAGTTCTTGGCATATTTTAAATCCGAGAGTTTTTGATGCTGCAGTTTAATTATGTATGCTTTCGCTTACACTACAATTTCTCTTTAATTAATTTTTCCATTTTATAGAAAATTTTTGCATACTATTAAATGTGCGAAAGAATTCTAAGTAATCATATTCCAAGTTACGTCCTTTCATTAGAAGAAGTCTAATGTGGAATACATAGAGATTTTTTTTTTCAAAAACTTAATCTAGAAAAACTTTTTGTAATGTGGTTACCATATGTAATATTTAATTTAGTTAAACTATTTAACTTAACTAGCACGTCAATGTAACGCAAAACTTTTCAAATTTCATTGACTATTTTTATTATACATTCCATGTCTACTATAATTACCGAATTCAGTTTAATTGTTTATGATGAATATTTTGATAACTGATTATATTATTTATAGTTTGTTGTTTAATATATTGATATTTATTTCCTAAATATTTATATTATCAAATAAATATCAATATATTAAACAACAACACCAAATATGTCAAGTATATAATAAGAAAGACAGAAAAATACTGTCAAGCGATGTCAAACCATTGTTATTTACTTGTTTCCTAAAACTGCAGTTTCTAGAATAAATCATTACTAAATAAGAGTTAAAAATGCAAACACACACACACGTTAATTTTTTTGTTTAAAAAAAAGCTTAAATGTAATAAAAATTATTTGCTTACCGTTTTTTTTTTTTTTACTGCGTAGATCCTCCCGGTACACCGGTCCTACGGATTTCTTCAGTAGCTGCAACCTCAGTGAAGCTTGAATGGACTGCACCCGATTCTACCCCAATCCAAGGTAAGACATAACATCCAAAGAAACAAACGCATAGTATAAATTAACTAAAACTATTTAAAAACTCGTCAAGTAAGAAATTGGAAAGAAAATAACTTTGTATTTATGCTTAAGAGATCTTTTTACAATAGAATAATTTTTAATTTGTGCTAATTTGTCAGTTAAAAAATCTTTGAACTAGTTGTTCCTGAAGCATTTTGAGTCTTATGATATTTGTAATGAATTTTTTTACCTTAACTTTAAAAAAAAAATTGAAAAAATATGCCTGAAATAGTTTTAAAATCAAAACCGTTCTTAAAGCAAAATTAGTATAATTACCATTCGATTATTTTGGAATTAATAATCTTATTCGTAAGGAAAATTTATTCGAATGATCTGATAGTCAAGAATGATAATAATTAGTTTTATTCGTTAAAACACAATAAGTTTCCATTATTAATCTTACAAAAAAAGAAGCATTTAATGATCTAATTTTCATATGCAAATTCTTATCCAAATTTTAGTGTATTAATATTAAAAAGAAAATTTTCTAATAGAATTCCTAATCGATTAGTATAATTTACTTATTTTAAAATTTACTTAAAGTAAAGGCAATTAACTTTCACAATAATTTGTGCACTGAAATCAAAATTTATTAAAAAACACTTTTATTCCTTTTTAAAATGTTTTATTTTTTTCTCTCTGTCTTTTGTAATTCATTTTCTTAACTTATAATGCAGTTTTAAGATGCTCTTTAAGAACATTTAAATAATGCAACGTTTTAATGCAGAAACAATTTTTTTGCCTTATTGGTTTATCTCACATCTATCATTTTTCTTAATTGAATTAAATGTTTTAAGTGTTCCGAGAGAAACATGAAAAAATCAAAAGCTTAATCTTATTTCCTTTAAATACACTTACGCATGTAAAATAGTTCAATATATTTCGCTGAGAATGTAAAAAAAATTACTTTCATTTCACAAGATGATTGTGTTAAATATATTTGATTATGATTCCTTTGTAATACTGAAAAAATACAGATGTGACAGGAAGGTTTTGAATACTAAACATGGAAGTGCTTTCTTTGGATAAAAGCTAGTGTTGTTTAATTTGAACTCTTATTCGAAAGTACTTTCAAAGTGTTTCTTTGTTTTTATAAAAAATGAAACGCATCATGAGCTTAGTAAGACCAGATTCTGAAAAGAAAACCAAAAATAATTGATTCTGAATTTTAATTTCTACTTAAATACTCGCCGTTTATATAGTTTTATGTATTCTAAACAGATTCTTAAAAACACTGGATCAAAAAACTTTGACTTTGAAATATAACACTAAGCAATAAATTATTATCGATTTGAATGATATATAGTTTCTTTTAAAAATATTCGGTTTAAATATTTTCAAAATTTCACGAAAGCCTAAGATAGTGAGTTTCGCCCTTTTAAAAATCTGAGTTGCATTGGAAGTAAAGAATAAGGATTATTATTTATTTAATATGTATTTGTTTGTTAGAAAATTGAAACATTTTCAATGACTTTCATAACTCTCATCTAGGCTAAATAGTATTTTTATTGCTCTTAATGGCTAAGAAGAAACTAAATTGTAGATTTAATGGATCAATTAACCGAGTTAAAATAGTTAATTAACTTCTGAAGAGATTTTTTTGCTTTATGAGGACCAGATGTTTTTTTTTATATATATTAGAGTACTATCTAAATAACTAAAGTTTCTAATTTCCATTTAATCAGATCATTACTTCCAAATATTTTCAGAAAGTATTATTCGGGGGCCGTAATGTATGTTATTTAACGCAAGCTCTTTATATTGTTTTCCATGTTTAGGTATCATTTTGCGATAAATGGATCGAAAATTGAAAAATTATAAACTGTATACGGTCCTGAAGATTTCCATAATATCTTATCGTAATTTTGATCCTGAATATTTCCTGAACTATTGAAAGAAATTGCATGTAATTTTGGACTTAGTAGTTTAATGATGTGAGTAATCTAAATGCATAAAAACTTAAATATGCGACAATTCACTTGTTTTCCGTTCTTTTTATTTGCTTGTAATTTACTTAAAAGGTCATTTAAATTGCCAATTGAATTATAATAATGGCTACATGTGGGTATTTGTTTACTTTTCTAAATATGTGACGTATAATTTTTCTAAGATTTGTCAGATGTTATTCTGAAAATGTCTCCATGAAAATGTATTTTTTCCCCATTTTCCTTGGGTACAGCTTTCTTCTAAGAATCTAAGAATGTATTTTGTATCAGAAGTTATAAGCTTAGTTAAATGGAAAGAGAAGAGCAACATGGAATTTTTAAGAGTAATAAGAAAAATTTATATATATATATGTGTGTGTGTGTGTGTTTTCAGTACCATTTTGAATAATTGATATTTAAAATTCAATTTTAGTCAAAATTCTACTTTTGAAGTAAATATTTTAGAATCTGAAGTATATAAATATTATTTCTGTTACAATAGGTGGTTACTTCATCAAATACAAATGCAAAATATTAAAGAGATTGAAAAGGTCATCTTGGATTTTATTCTCATTAAAGCAACGTTACTCAAACTGTGGGCACGTCCCCTAAGGGGGCGCGATAACCCTATGAGGAGCATATCAAAAAGTCGAAAATAAAAGATTTTTCAAAAAATTATTAATTTACTGAAAGAGTGCAAAACAAAATATATGCTTACATAATAAAATCACACATTGCACTTTCATTGTAATTTATTCTAATTTAAAAATTAGAAAGGAAAAAAAAAATGTAACATAAAACATTTGTAATTGCTTAAAAGTAACTTACTAAAAATATCTATTACTTAAAAGTAATATAAACAAAATTTAATGCTTATCTTGATATTTTGTGTGGTTTATAATAAATGTCGTATGGTAGCTTTAGTGTCAAAGTACATTATTACTACTTTCAATTCATTGTTATAGAATGGGGGGGGCGATGAAAATTAAGATTGAAAAGTGGGTCACAAATGTTGAAAGTTTAAGAAGCGCTGCATTAAAGTCTTAACATCGCATGGTTCTTGGTTATTGGGTTAGGGGCAAAAATTTGTTACCAATCATTTCTCCCATTCATAGTATTTTTACCAATTAGAAGTAGCATTGCTATACTGAAATAAAAACAAAACACCTTGATAACAATGCATGCAGTATATAATTCCTTTCTTAAATTGAAAATTCCTTAGTGAAACTTCTTTCAAGGTAATATTCCCTTTGGAATCATGGGCAGAAAAATTTCCTCTGGCCTTTTAAATGAGAAAGGCATTGTATTCACGAATTTCCCTTAAGAACTTTTTTTCAGAATATCACGATGGGAAAATATACACATTAATACAACGTAGATCTAACTAGACTAAATAGCTGAAAGTTTTGATTCTATAGTATTGAATATACTTTTTACATTGCAATTTCGTTTAAAAATTCCATTAGCATCGAAATAAAAATAATATGCAATAAATAAAATACATCAAAAACTATTTACAATATATTTTTACTTATCTCTATTCTCTGTGATTTAACAATGTCTGACGTATTATACACATACAAATTTCTTTTCAATTCCAGAAGCACTATATGTGTAAAACTTTTTTGTTAACTCATAATTCACATTTTATTTGGCCTCAAAATATTTGACATCTCGCTTTGGATACGAGTCACGCAACGGACCGTATTCCAGCGATCTGCTCTCTTCATCATCCTTATCATTTTATTTTCATTCGATATTGTCTGCCAACCTCAATGTCGGGGAGAGGGCCTGATATATTTTTCACGGCACACTTTTGACACAAAATCGATGCTGCATGTACTGTAGTTAAATGGGAAGATTTTTTTGCAAAATAAAAATCGAATAATTGTCAATTGGAGCAGAAGAAATGAGTTTATACGTCTTTTTGCCTGCTGGAACCATTACTTCTGTTGTGTCACATAAATAAAATTATTTGAAGCCTATCGGTGTTTCTTGGTTGATTTAACTAGAAACTTTTGTTTTTTAAACTGCTTTTGCGCTGTGATAGCTCATATTTTTGCTTGTAATTTTAAAAAATTATATTATTTGGAATTTAAGTTTAGAAACTAAACTGTATAGCAAAAACGGTATTTTAGCTCATTTTTAATTCATTATAAAATTTTTCACGAGAGCTTTATCAAACATCGGGAAGATTTTGTCAAAATAAATAACATAAAATAATATTTTTAAAAAGTGGTACTAGTTTTTTTTTTATTTCTTAAAGAAGAGTTTAGAACATCATCCTATTTTGCTTTATAGAGCTTGTACCAAATGCATCAGATTGATTATTTAAATTGTTGTGTACTGTGCAATTTGAAAAAATGCAAAACATGTTAATTACAATTGAAATTTTTCGTTATAAATTGTATGAAATAAAACATTTTTCTTTCTTTATTATCACATATAATATTTTCAATTTGTGTTTACTTCTTTGTTTCTATATATCCCTTGTAGAGAAATAATGATGTTTACTTATATATCCCTTGTAGAGAAATTCTGACTATATATATAGTCAGAATTTCTCTACAAGGGATATATAAGTAAACATTATCAAAACTGAAAAAAATTGCATTGAAATTGAAATTGCAACAGACAACATATTTTAGAAACAATATATGAAAGAATAAAAAAAATAGAGTTAAATTTAAAAATATGGACGCTACAGTATTATAAACATTTCTGACTTAGGACAGCGTATATATAAAATAATTTATATAAAACTGAGTTTGAACATTTTTTGTAGTCAGCCAGCTTTCCCCTTCTCTGTTAATAATACTGAGGAAAACCTATTAAAAATAATGGATAGAAAATCTAAAACCATAATGAGAAAAAGGTTACTTACCTAAAAACTGCATTTAAAAATTTCAGAGCCCGCTCTAAATCTGGGTACAATAAGCAAGTTATTGTCAGGTTCTGCAAATTCAAAGTATGAGAATGGCTGAATAGTAGCACTTAGAAAAAGTATGAAAAAAATAGAAATAAAAATTAAAATTGTAAACATAATACCATTATTATAGTGGCACTAAAATTATACATAATTTTAAAAAAATAAATAAATAAAATTAAATATAAAAAACTAAGAAAATGGGTAATTGTATCTAAAATTAGAATTTGGAGGTAACTATATCTATAACTAGGAAAAATTATAAATTTATAATAATAAACTATTAATAAACCATGGAGTATTAATCCTTAATATTTAGAGTTTCTTTATTCAAATATAGGAAGAAGGAATATTATATGTATATATATATATATAATATTCCATCTTCAAATTTAAATGAATTTCTGACACATCAGTGACATGCAAAACTACAGAAAAACTGTAAAAATACGCGGTACACGTGTGCACAATCATAAAATTATTCCTATTTGCTTGGATTATAATTTTCAACTGAGCATGTAGATTTATGTTTAGATTTGAATATGCATGCCTGTTTCGTCTTGCTCATTATTGAATGGAGACAATTTATGAATACGACTCTAAATTATAAGATTACTTCGCATTATTGAAAAATATTTATTTCGATTTGAATTTGTATATAACTAGTACTTCAGTAGTTTAAATTATTCAGCTATTTTTTTTTTAAAATTTTGCGTCTTTAGACATTTTGTTAATTTTAAGTAGTATATTTTGACATATTTAATTTAAACATTAGTACTCATCATTAATTTAGAGAACGGATTACATTTTAACGTGTCATCTTCCTCATTTGACTGTGGATAGCAATTACGAGGCCTGTCACCAGAAGTTTACAGGAAACTTCAATTTCATTGTTTGTAAATATATAATTAAATAATTGAATGTTGCAGAATAAGTCATTTAATATATAGTAATTCACTGTTATTTTTGCTTAAAAATAATAATTTATAGCTGACTAGAAACAAATAATTTAACATATTTGAATCTTATAAACTTAGCAGTTGAGTTAATACCGAAATAGTTTTTTTAAAGTGAGGTACGATAGAATAAAATAGAGACTTAATTTAAAGTACTTAAACAAACGAAAAATACATTTATTTTTACAAAAATATAGTTTTACTTTTAAAATTTAATCTTAGACCAGGCGAAATAATAGGGAGAAGTAGTGAGTGAATTAAACATGTAATTAATTTTATTTACGATAAATGAATACGTTATACAAAAGAGAATAAAAATAGGCTAATATAATTGTTTTTCCTTTTTCGTTTTGCATCTTTTGTAAAAAAATTAAATATAGCAGATTGGTTGAGCAACAAAAACGCTACTTTTATTGACTACAATTGAATCGGCATATTCCAACTTCAGTGAGAGGAACAATAATACATAAAAATGAAGATTCATTAATGCTTTACGAGTATCTGATATCAAAAATCTGAAAATGCAGTCATTTTTTTAAAAAAAAATAATGCATACAAACAGGAAATACTTTAATACTTTTTAACATTTTCAAAATTTTGATTCGCCTCAACGAAGATGTATTTTATGTAGTTCTTTTGATATAATAACTTTAACCGTAATATCCAAATATCTGTTAAATTCCCTGAAAATAAAACCAATAATTAAATTCTAATGCAGAACTTAACTCTTTTAAATTTTTTACAATATTCATATTTAAAGTAAATTTAATGCTCTAAAACATTTTATTTATTAATTTATTTAAACTAACTAAAATTTCCCAATTGCTTTTCACATGATACAAAAAAATAATTTTAAAAAGTGCGAAAACACTCCCTGAGATAAAAATCATTCGATGAAGGAAGACATTTGTGAAAACTAATGAATATATTTTTCTGTTCATTCATTAGTATTTAAAATTTTATGCCTGTATAGTTTAACTGATTTCCAAAAATCAGAAATTGAAGATACAACTATTTAAAAAATAAAACTATTTATGCAATCAAAATTATTGTCCATCCAATACACTTTATAAATATTTCCGAAACTTATATTTTAGTAAATTGCTAGGTAAATACTACTTTCAAAACTTATTTACTTCATTATTCTAATATTTATTACATCTGAACTATTAAAATACTTATATGCTACTTTTAATATACCTAGGAATTATATTTCAATTGCAAATTTGTAACTGGACAGCATGAATATCAATTCAAGCAGATAATGATCACTTCACTCTTTTAATCTCTATTTCATATTATTTATCTATTTTTGCTTGCACAAGCATCTACGTCAAACCGTCTCTAATACGGTCACCCTAAGAGAAAGGGCCATCAAAACCGTTTAGCTGGCAGCTTCTTTTCTACGTTGACATGCCTCCATAACAAGAAATAATACGTTTCTCTACCCGGCATATGGCAAACTGTCATTGTGGGTAGATAGATGAAGTTCCTAATTGGTTGTAGCCTGTATCTTGTTGACTTATCGTCCAATAGCATGAGAATGACATGACAAGATAAATATTTATCGGAAGGACTTACGATGGGATCTGGGTGCTCTCCATCGATGATGGGCTCTTCTATCGATAATGCTAATATGTGCATATGTATTACGCAAGTGACGCGAAAGATGGCTTTAATAAATATGTAGCAACATATCCTTCATTAAGAAAGGGCTTATTAATCTTCTGACCTTACTTGGATATTTTCTTTGGGGCTATAAATATTATTATATGCATTGTGCTTACTTGTATTTAACGTTGATTACTGAAGTTGCTACGTTTGTTATTAAATAGATAAAAAATTCATTTTATATTTCGTCAAGCAAAATAGCATTCGTTTTTTAAATTGAATATTCGTGTTTCTTGCTAGTAAATATTAATCTATCGGGTAGTCTAATTATATAAAATTAGTAAGTACTACCCATAAAAATTATTAAAGATGATTGAAGGGAAATATGCAAGGTGTAACAAATATAAAGATAAAGTTTTATTACCATTTGTTGATTACTGAAGTTGTTACATTTGTTATTAAATATAAAAAATCATTTTATATTTCGTCAAGCAAAAAAGCATTCATTTTTTAAATTGAAAATTCGTGTTTCTTGCTAATAAATATTAATCTATCGGTCTAAATATAAAATTAGTATGTACTACCCATAAAAATTATTAAAGATGACTGAAGGAAAGTATGCAAGGTGTAACAAACATAAAGAGAAAATTTTATTACCATTTGTTGATTACTGAAGTTGATACATTTGTTATTAGAGAGATAAAAAATTCCTTTTATATTTCGTCAAGCAAAATAGCATTCGTTTTTAAATTGAAAATTCGTGTTTCTTGCTAGTAAATATTAATCAATCGGGTTGTCAAATATAAAATTAGTAAGTATTACCTATAAATATTATTAAAGATGATTGAAGGAAAGTATGCAGGTGTAACAAAAATAATGAGAACATTTTATTACCATTTCAAAATTTTGAAACGAATACGTTCAAGGCTAGATATACTAAGATGAATACTTTTTATTTTCTTCTTTTTTAACATGGTGCTAAATTTTGAGAGAACAGATAAAGTTATTTCAATTTATATTATTTTAGAAAAAAAAAATATTTATCTAACTCCAAATAGAGAAAGTGTGAAAATTCAAAAAACACGTGAAAGTATTTAATTTGCAAAAACTCTGAATTTTTATAACATTAATCTTATTATCCTAGATATTTAAATGAAATTTATATAATAATTTTCAAATTATATGCCTGGAAATTGAAATTCAAAAGTTAATCCGAAAATAATTTTTAAAAAAAGAACAAGACTGTACTGCATATTTTTTGCTCGGAAAGCACCAAACGAAATCAGGGTAGTATCAGGATGAGCTACCTAGAGAGAGCTATAATACGTTATGATTGGCTAAACAGGTTTAAGATGGTTTTCATTCGCTGGAAAGGAGAACAAAAAAAAAATCCCCTCCTTTCACGACTTTAAATTTCAAATTCAAACATCTTTCTTAAAAAGGAAGCAGCAATATCTCTTATATGCCAAGGGATGCTGCAACTTTAAGTGGTTTTAAGATGACTTCTTAGTCATATTTGAAAGGGAGTTTATTGTATAAGTTTGAAAAACTAAGAATGTTTAAATTAAATCTCGTGAATCAAAAAATGGATCACATATGATTTTATTTGAATTCTATCACAAGCTTTTTCCACATATGTCAGTTCAATTACTGTGTCAACAAATACTAAACCAGAACTTTTCAAAATCCATATTATAATCTTATTAAGAATTTAGCAATATCTCAATAATCTTTTAAAGAAAATTTACCATTAAGTATCAGGAACAATACCACCTTTTTAAAATAGAATTTATCTTAATGTTAATGCTTTTTTAATATCTTGATATCAATCTCCCTTCGTTTATATTTATAGATAAAATCATAATAGATAAATCTTAAAATTGGAATAACAAAATTTGATATAATGATAAATATAAATTATAAATAAAATAATCGAATATATAAAAGTACAAATATTCGGTCGACGTATTTTAACACTATATTTTTGGAAACACGGCTTGTTATGGAAAATTCCTAAAATTGAATTCAAAATTATACATATTTTTCGCGTATATGGTAATCTGTTTGATTAATTTTATTAAGTTGCATGAACATTTTCCACATAAAAATCTTCCTAACACGAAATTTAAACCCGAAGCTATAAACTAGGTTTTGTAACTTGTTGTCGATCAAATTATGTTTGCTGAAAGATTTTATATTACCCCTGTAACACAGATTAAGCTGTTGGAAACTAGATGTTAGCATATTGCCAGACAAATTACTCTAAACTATGTTATGCGTCATTTAAATGTCATATGTGTCATGATCACTGTTCATGAGTACTAATATATTCGTGCTAACCGGTCAAGTGATCCTGACACTTTGAAAAGCGTTTCAATTACTTGTCGGTGGTCAAATCTCTTTGTTAAAATCATTAATTTCACATTATTAATATTTATACTTATTGCTTAATTAATGCTAGATGCAATAACTAAAACAAACACATTTGCGAATCCATATCTTTGCTACATTGAAAATTCAATCAGCTAAATATCTAACAGAAATTTTTTTCATTATTTACATTCAGTATGAAATATTTAATGCAATTAAAAACTAAAATTACGAGTTTTATAATATATAAGTAAAATATGTAAAATAAATGCTTATCACACAAAAAATTTGTACCCATAAAAATTCTAAAATAAGTAAATTTCGAGGTACAAAAATATATATTCAGATGTTATTTCAAAAGAATTAAAGACGAATTAAATTTTTATATTTAAAATTGAAAACTTTAGCTACAATAATGAGGATTAGCGCATAAAATAATAGCATTTTAAAAACTATTATCATATCAAAGCATTGCAAATAAGTAAATTTTTATATATAATCAATAAAACAAATAAATTCATATTTTCGTTCTTAAATTACAGTATAAGAACTATTGATTAAATTTTTAAAACAGCACATTACAAAAAAGAAAACAAAGATACATATTCGTATATTTTTTCCTTTTTGTTATACATTTTTTCATCATTAATTTAACACTGTATTTTATATTTACTATAAAAATATGTTTAGCAGACTAATTGTTCTGTAACGAAATCGTAAAACTGAATCTGTACGGTATTCATTTAAAATTTTACTTTAAAAAGTTGAGTTACGTCAAACAACATATTTTCCCGCGTGTTACAAATATATAAGTCTCTAAGAAAGTATATATACATTAGTGGCGCACAAGAATAGGATGGTCCACATGTCCGGACCTTCCCCTATTCATTTTTTTTCCGATTGAGGATAATCCCATGTATAAGTACGAAAAATTTAATATATTATTCGCAATTAATTATTTACTTTATTAATTCGATAACTAATTTTTTACTGTTTTTTGTTCTTAAAATCCACAAAATCAAAAGAATACATTTGGCGTCGTATTGTGGTATGATATGAGAATGGTGTAGTTTCAACCTTATACCCCCCTCCCTTCCACCTCTCCTTGAAAAAATTTAGTTCGCACCATTGGTATATATGTTACCGGCAAAGTATAAAATGCCGGCATTCTATAGAATGCCTAGGCATTCTATACAATGCCGGACGTTTTTAGGCAAAGTATGAAATATGAGATTTATTACATACTTTGCCTAGTCATTGTATAGAATGCCTAAAGCATTTTAGGCAAAGTATGAAAAAAGGTCATGATAAGGATATTATATCAATGACTTAAATTCCTAAAAGTTCAAATGTTATTCTGACAAAATAATGAGACTGCCATAAAAAAAATTATTGTTAAATTGTGATTTCGCATATACTTGTATTAAAATTCCTTCAGAAGTTCCAAGTTGATAGAAACCATCCTACTTCTCACTCATTACAAGTGCCAATATCTTGGGATTCGGTAAAAAATCAAAGTTTTGTACTACAATACCTTTTTTTAAAATAATTTTCTTTTTTTCTGGTAAGTTTCACGTAGGTGGATGTACAGTTCAATATCATAACGAGTAACATTTTTGTATTTGGTTGAAAGTTCTTTCAGAATTCTATCACAACCCCAGAATCCGGAGTTTAATTTTGCTCTTGGGGAATGTACTAGGTCTGAAAATGGAAAAAAAATACCAATATATATCTGCAGCCCCATTGAGGAAAAAAGAATATGTGATGTAATACTGTATAGCAGTTCTTCCCAACAGTTTTCTCTTCCGGACCGGTCAACGTTTGATAATTTTACGGCAGCCCACTGAGGGTGGAGCGTTGCTTATTTATATTTTAAATCGTTTGGATTTTATAATTTTATTGTATTCAAACATGCCTTCAGAGTAAAATCCAGTTGCACCAAAAAATGATTATAAAATGATTTTATATAAAATATAAAGTGATTTCCATGGAAAGTAGCACAAACACGAGAAAAGTACAACCCAGTAAATATAATGGAAATAATTTAATGCTCATTGAGTGACCTGATACCCTTTGATCCACGGACCAAGGGTTGGGGACCACTGTTTTATGGTACTGACGCCTTCTTTAACAGTTTAAATTAGTTTATACTTTTATTTTCCGCAAACATCACATCATAGCTATTCATCAACCAATAGTCCCTGGATTCCTTTTTAGTAGTAATTTAAGCATTTTTTATATCAGTTATTAACTTCTAGTAAATAATTTCAATTAAGGACCCCCCCCCTCCTTTTTTAAACATTAACTCAAATTTTGAGCATTTAGCCATTGAATAGTTGTTTCATGTCTATGGACCATGGGTTGGTAGCCTTTTAGCTATTGTGTGTTAAACCAATCTACCAATATGATTCAGCGAACCACACAGTAGAGCATTTTTGAAACAATTCAAAAATTTACAAATTTGTTGAGTAGTGCAAAATGCCACTGATAATTGAACCTCGTGCCACATGCGGCATGTGGCCCTCGGTAGCAAAGTGGTCAAGGCATCAGATCATGGTTGGCGTGTCATGAGTTCGAGCCCAGTACCACTGAAGACACGGCGTGTAGGGAAGCGATGCACGTTAAATCTGTAGAGAGCTTATATATATATATATATATATATATATATATATATAATTGCCTTTGATCTAAAATTAATTTTGTTATATAACAGTTAACTTTTATTTTCCGTTACATCTTAAAGTCTTAAATTAAGCACCCCATTAATTGTCCGAATAGATAGTCCAAACAGAACACTTCTAATTTCAGATCACTATTTTTTACAATCCATATTCCATCCTTAACTTTCAAGTATAATTCCGAACTAAGAAGGGTACTTGAAACATATGGACATAAGTGGTAACGTTATTTAGTCGTCATTTGGCTTCGATTTCTCTCAGGGTAAGGTGTGTTGATTGCTCTCGTAATAAAAACGTTGTTTTTTTTTTTAAAAAAAGCTTGGATTTCTTTTGAAACACAATATATTTTTATATATATAAATAATTTTGTCTCTCTCTCTCTCTCTCTCTCTGTATATATATATATATATATATATATATATATATATAGGATTGAAGGTATTAGGAATGGTGAGTTTTTGAGGCAGACGTGAAGGAGACAGACTCCGGTTTTACAGGCACGAGGTCACGTTTCGGTCAACGTGGTAGTCAATAGGCTTAGCGGGCCACGTTTTTCGGTCATCGTGGTAGTCGATAGGCTTAGCGACAATTGAGTGTATGCTCCTTGAAGTAGCTCATGTTGTAAACCAGTATTTAATCGGAAATCAATCTAATGTTTAATTAAACAGTAATTTTATCCTAACCAGTTTGTTTCTTTGAATATCAAGATCCTGGACATAGTAACTCACCCCTAGACACCCAAAAGAAAAGCCACTTGTAAAAATAAAATACACCCCTACATATTTTATGGGGGCTCGACCGAGATAATTTTTTTTAAATTAAAAAAAAAAGTAGTAGAATTGGTAAATAGTCATTGACCCCACACCCGACCTTTCGCCTGTAGAGAAATTATCTACCTGATAGATAAGTTTGAAGACTAGTGTGTCAGTCTGACACGAATTGGAATAACGTTTGGTTTTGCTTCTAATTGCCGTCCTGGTGAAGTGATTTCTTCAATGAGTGCCGTCCTGGTAAAAGAATTTCTTCAAGTGAATGCCGTCCTGGTGAAGTGATTTCTTCAATGAGTGCCGTCCTGGTAAAAGAATTTCTTCAAGTGAATGCCGTCCTGGTGAAGTGATTTCTTCAATGAGTGCCATCCTGGTAAAAGAATTTCTTCAAGTGAATGCCGTCCTGGTGAAGTGATTTCTTCAATGAGTGCCGTCCTGGTAAAAGAATTTCTTCAAGTGAATGCCGTCCGGGTAAAATAATTTCTGCAGTGAATGCCGTCCTGGTGAAATAATTTCTTCAGTGAATCAGTGAATGCCGTCCTGGCCAGGCGGAAATTGCAGTCCCTGCATTTTGAAATTGTAAAGATTTGTGTGTGCGCGAAAGTTTAAAACTTCCAAGACTGTGTAAAAACCTCGTATCCACCATTTTGCACGGAAGCAATAAATATTCACAAAGACAGATCAGGTTGATGGAGTAACCGACTTCCAGCTTGACGTCAAGATCAGACTTATTTATGTTTAGTTATCTGTTATGTTTTTTGACAATCCGTATTTTGAGGATTTTCCTTTTTGAATCTATGTTTTTTAATCTGAGCAAATATTGAAACGAAATTCATTTTTTTTATTTCTATCCTCTCTATAATTTTGTATGAACATATTATTTACCTAATTTAGCCATTATATACTTGCATATTTTTTGTCTTTCTTTTTGAAATTGCATTTAATAACTATTAATTTTGAGTTATATATTAATTTAAATTATTACTTGATATATTTTAAATTATTGATGCATGATATATTATTATTTGAATCTTACATTGGTTTTGAAAATTTCTAATTGAAAATTTTATTTGCAAAACTTTTATATATTTAGTAGAAGTGTGGGTAAAATTTCACAGTATTTAGTGCTATACCTTTTATTCTCCAGTACAATAATTCTTGTAAAAAATCTTAACTCCTTAATTAAAAAGGGGGGAAATGTCTTTCTTGTTAAAAGGGAAAAAGGAGGATTTGCCAGAGTTAGCTACAGAGTTACATTTAGAGGCGACAGTCGGCATGACTAAGCCAATGCTAAAAAATAAGGGGGTCACTTCACAGAAGTCGATCCAAAAATCGATTTTTCAATTTTGATTGAAAAATAAAATACCACTCTTTCTCTTTCTACTGCAATTTAAATTTTTGTTCTAGTTGAATTAGAAGTATTTTTAATATTTTTTTAAAAATTTGTTTACATCCGTCAAACCCAAAACCAGCTGATTGCCACGCCCCTTTCATTTCAAAACAAAACACACTTGCTACTTTTCAGCCTCATCAAATAATTTAAATTGATTAAAAGGATTTATTTTGATCCGTAACTTGTTCAGGAAAGAAGTGAAGTGAATAATTGTAGCTGTTTGTTTACTTTCTGGAAACTCGCGTGTTGTTTTTTACCTCTTCAAATATTTTACGAATTTCTGCTATTGGAAACATTGTTTCTATCAAAACCTTTTTTAACATGTTTATGTTTAATAATAAAACGTTTGAAAAACGAAAGTTTGGAAACAAAGGTAAAAAACCCAAACTTTCCAGAAATTAAATGCGTCATAAGTCAGAATAATGAATTCAAATTATACATGAATAATTCAACTTTAAAAGCTAAGTTAGGTAAGTCAAATAAAGAGTATGTTTCCTTTTAGATTCATTTGAAAGTTTTTTTTTTGAAATAATGAACATTCTACTGTTTTCTTGTGCTTTGAAACCACATTTATTATAAATAAAATGTAAAAAACAAGGTATTCACATAAATTTTGGTCGCCAAATCCAAAGTTTGGTTCTAAAGTTGTTGACATGTTGTGACTTTTGTGATGTTATTCAAACATTTCTTAATACCAGGTTTACTAAAACAGTAGTAATCAAAAAATATACAAAATTATATGAAGTAAACACTGGGCTTTCATATGCTATTATTTTTATTGGAAAAGAGAAGCAACTGCGAAAATATTTTGTTGAGTTATGAATTGTCATGTCCACCAAAGTGGTTTTACGAGTTCATGCATGGCATTAAATAACACGACACAGAAAGTAGCTAATCTATGGTATTATATATATATAACTGCTGTCGAAATGATATCATTTAATAATGCAAGTCCTATTGTACCGGTGTTTGTCTATGGCATTTGGCAAAAAAGGGGTCATGTTTCTCTGAATGGTATTACAGCAGTTAGTGTGAACACTGGGAAAGTTGTTGATGCCGAAAACTATAGAGGAAATACTCAAGTAATTTTAACGACAATGTACATAACATTGAGTGTTCGCAGATTACTTCGGAAGTAGTAGGGGGATGAAAGTTGAAGGTGCACTTTGTATTTTCCATTGCTCAGAGGCATGACACAATTTACGATACACAAATTACGATTTACTAATTGCGACAAAATATTTGGATGATGAGGACTTTAAAGCATACAAAGCAGTTTTAGAATCTTAACCTTAGAAAGATGTCAACATTAAAACATTAGAATGTGTTGGTCATGTTGAGAAAAGGATGGAGACATGACAGGGCATTAAAATCAAAATTTAAAGGCAAAAATCTTGTGGACAAAAAATCCTAGGAGGTCGTTATAGATTAACAGATGCAGTAATAGACAAATTGTAAAGATACTATGTTTCGTGTGGCTATTT
This sequence comes from Trichonephila clavata, assembly GCA_019973975.1. Lineage (NCBI taxonomy): Eukaryota > Metazoa > Arthropoda > Arachnida > Araneae > Nephilidae > Trichonephila > Trichonephila clavata. The sequence continues at coordinate 178,255 of BMAO01005765.1, forward strand.
GAAGCAACTCAGAAAACTTGTCAGTCATGATGCAAACTATTTGGGCTATATTTTTTTCATAAACTCTCCACAGATTTGAAAATACGACACGGCTTATGCCCCATGGGAGGTGATTCGTAATGTGAATATAATAGGTTCATACTGAAAAGTGACACATATAAGCTTAACACAACTCGCCTATTGCAATTAGCAATTGCATTAAAAAAGTATTTAGAGATTTCTCTAGTCTTGAACTTTTATTTAGGTGCTTTCACGGTAAAACTTAAAATTTCAATGAAACCTTAAATTGTATTTGATTTATAGTTCCAAAAACTGTATTTATACAATTAGGAACTTAAAACTATAGTATTTGAAGCTACATTTTTATATAATCAAGGTTTCATTACCAAATTAAAAGTTTTAGATGTATTAAACATTCAAACCCTGGATTTTACAAATGTCGAGCGTTGGAAGAGAGTAGACATGCGCATATTAAGAAAGCAAAATAGGCAGTTTTACAATGAATCAAAGAAGCTAGAAATAAAAACAAACAATTAAATGTAGACAAGAAGATGATCTTGCATATGATACCAGAAATCCAAGTTGTGGTTCTGGTACGTATTAGTTAATAGTAAATTTTTACTTTAAATCACTATTTCTCAAAAGTGTAAATTTCAACACAAAAGGAACATTTTTGAAAAATCTACTTAATTTATAGCTTTGAAACTTTGCACATATGTTAACACTATACAAATAAATATTTTAATGAGAGATTTTGTCAAAAAAATTATTTAAAAAAATTTTATGGATTAAAATGTACAAGAATTTTCATCGTTTTAATAATTTTGACGTGTTACTCCACTTATGAATTTTTTTAAAAAAATCTAATCAAAATTTTGAAAAATGCTCTCATTAAAATAATAAAAATAATACAATAAATCTACACAAAAAAATGCATGACTGTACACCTTGTCAATTTTTTAAAAATGTTCCTTAAATTTGGTCATTTTTAACATTACGGAGATAGGGAAAATGCTGCGTGAAGTGACCCCCTTAACTATATTTAGGTCTCAAAGATAAGTGTGGTACAAGGATTTTTAAACAACAAACAGGATGAGAACTATTAACAATTGGTGAAAGAACTCCTAGAAATTGTTCATGACCCAGGATGCATATATCTCTTAAGATCCATTTCTTACATTCCCATCTTGATTTTATCCCTAGAAACTGAGGAACTGTAAGCAATGTGAACACGGTGAAGATATGGTGACACGGTGATTTCGTCAAGATATCTTAACAATGGAACGTATATATCAGGTTCGTCGGGATGAATCAATGCTCACAAACTACTGCTGGACAGGGATAACTTGGGATTCTCGGGCTTCAATATACAAGAGTCAATTCAAAAGGAAATGTTCACAGGAAATAAACTAAAGGATACTAATGATTTCTGATCATGAACACGATTTCTAGAAACATGACTTATTGTACTGTATGTATTAGTTAGTAATTTTCTGTTCTTCAAATTTACCAATAAATTGATGGAGGGGCTGTGGTTTATCTTAAGAACAAGAGCTAACAAATAAATTTCATTTACATATTCGTTTTTTTTAACCCAAAATTAGTAAGAATATGCTACTTAAAACTAGGAAAAAGACAAAAAGTTGTTTTTCGTACCTAGTGTTATATAACAAAATAGGAATTCGTTATAGGAAAATAAATCAATGGAGACTGAGTGAACTACCTTTTGTATATTGTATTGCAATTTGAACGTTTACATTAATCGTTGTGCATTTTTTATTCGTATTTAGAAAAAAATATTTTTCATTTGTATCAGATTTTTATTTAATTAGTATTAATATATTGCACTTTTGTTTTATGTAAAGAACTTATAATGATACTTTTGTAATAACATTTTATTTTTAAGGAAAACCTACTGGTCTTTAACGAGCTAGAAAACTTTAGCAGACAGAAATCAATGTTGAGAATAATAAACTCTAAACTCATGACAAGTCTTAACTAGGTATATAACAAAAACACCTACTTTTTATATAAATGAGATAATGTAAATTTTATTTTACATACGCGATATACTACAAATAGCACCTTTGTCATTAGAGAACGGCTTCTCCAATACATATATTCAGTGGTCATAGGCTGACAAGATTGACAGAGAGTACAGTCATGTGAGTCAGCGATACCCATTTTATAAAGATGGGGCCTCACACAGTCATACTCTGTCAACAGTCAAAAACGAGTTACACAACTTTTCTAGGAGCTTGAAGAACCCAGGCCTGGTTCTCTTTCAAAATAGCCCAGCCCTCGTCCTTCGAAATCTCTGCAGCTCCCTGTTTATAATTATATTTGAAAGTCATATTGGTAAAAAAGACTTAAAGAATGAAAAGGCGAAATTCCTGTGGGTCTTTGGATTGCGAGGGCTTCTTTCTTAACACGAAAGTAAGGACGTTCATTCCTTGCTAAGTCACTGCATGCCGGTACTCACATGATAGAAGTGTTAAGAGAAAAATCTTTTAAAAACGATCTACGTCTCAAAATTCTTAGTGAATTGCAGATGTAGTTTTGCAACAAATCCTGTAATTCTTATTTAGTTTCGGAAAAGATTACGGCCATGCTAAAATCAGAGCTTCTCTCAGTGATACTGCTCAACCGCTACTGTAATACCTTCAACCGTGCCATCAAATGCAGTAAGGCGTTCATTCACAGCCGTGTCGCAATGTGCTGGTATCCACAGGAAATAAGTGTTATGAGAAAAATCTTTTAAAAACGATCGACGTTTCAAAATTCTTTGTAGTTCAAAGAGGTAGAGTCTTGTAATAAATCCTGTAATATTTATTCAGTTTCGGAAAATATTACGGCCCTACTGAAATCAGAGCTATTTAATGATATTTCTCGACCGCAACTGTAATAGTTTTAGTCTTGCCATCAAAGGCAGTTGTAAAAAGACCTACTGGTAGGTAAAAGCTGAAAAATACGCAAAGGATATTGGCTAGAACACCATGATATCTATCCAAAAGGAAAAGAGAAAGAACACATGTAGCTATTCACTTCTTGGGATTCGATGTCAAATCGATAGTTTTTAGATGTTCGGAAGTGAATAATTTATATACATAAATGTACATAGTAGTAAATCCATTTTATCATATACAGTTTATTATTTTTCTTCATCCTGAAGTATGATTCATTTTTGAATTTGTCTACTAACACAATAATTTGGTATAACAAATGCAATTCTAAGATAACTGTGCTAGTCTTACATTCCAGTTGTATATCAAATATTCATACTGATCTCTCACTAGTATAAATTGTCCTTTGGTTTTGAATAAAAGTGATGAAAATATAATCATAAATATAAATAGTCAAAGTTTTTTTAACCAGATATTCCCTCTACCAAAACATCAATTAAATTTGTGGAGTTTACAATTTATATTGAAATGTCTTTAAAAAGGGCATTTTTAAAGTATATTATATAAGGGTATTACAATTTAAAGTTTCTAATTTTTATAATTTTTTTCTTTTTAATTTTAGAGAAAGACAAAAAATATATTTTTTGAAATATGTTTGATTGATATCAAATGAGAGTCAGCTTTAGATTCACGTGCACAAATTTACTAAATCTGCATTTTTATAAAGAAATTTCTTTTAAAAAAGGTGAAAAATAAATGTCTCGATGCTGGAACTAAAAAATCACTTAGCAAAGTCATGTTGCTTTCAGAAAACGTTCCAAAATAATCATATTTTTCTTAAGCCTTTTATGTATGGAGAAATATAAAGTGCCTGGAAAATAGAGTAAAATCTTTTTGGGTAAAGAAAATGCACAAATTCTTCGTTTCATGCTTTTATGCTTACTTAAGTAAATACAGTGGGGAAAAAAACTTTGAGCTTGAAGAACTTTTTACCAAGCATAAAAGCCAGCTTCACGCAATATGTAAGTGGATGTATAATTTCTTTGCTTTCCCGATTTTTGTTCTGTAGGGATGGAGTGGTGAATACTTCGGGAAAAAAAGTTAAGAAGCATTAAATAATTTTTTCTTGCTCTTGCAAAAAAATTAAACATATTATTTTTGTTTTAAAGCGTTTTTTAATTAAAACGCAACATAACGAATTTTAAATGAATTTTAACTTAGTAATTGTGTTTTTGTATACTAATACTTAGTATTATACGAGGTAGGATTCAAAAGTTCCCGTATTGAGCATGTAAGGTGGAAAATTTTGCAGTAGAGCGACTACGATAACATTTCTGTGTGTTATTGCATTCTTTCCTTTTTCTAAGAAAAGTTTATTCCAAATCACGTGGTCGGTGGCTCAGCATGGTATCGTATTTTGTAAGCGTCGTCGAAGATTGAAAGAAATTGCGTTTGTTGAGCGGATAATGTATATTATAAATTTTGTGTTCGTTTGGGAAAAAGTATTACGGACACTAACGAAATTTTGCAGAGTGTGAAAGGATGTGATACATTATCACGAACTTAAGCTTTTGTGTGACATCGACGTTTTAGAGAAGGTAGGGTAAGTGTCAAAGAGGGCAAACACTCTGGACGTCTCCGCAGACTTCCCGCACCGCTGAAAACATCGAAAAGGTTTCTGCGGAGAACAGGTAACGTCAGAACAGGCTTCACACAATAGCAGAATCATTTGGGGTATCCTCTGTCACAGGTCAATGGATACTGACGAAGGATCTTAACATGCATAGGGTGTGTCAACATATTGCTCCCGGCATGTTAAACGAAGAACACTCTGCAGATGAAGTTAAAAGTACATTCCAGAGTGAATTAAAGAACATAGTTAAAAATGAAATCCTTGTTTCGATAACCTTTACAAGTCATGGCAAAAGTGTATTTTTTCTCAAGGGTCTTATTTCGATGGAGGATGTGTTTCATCAGTTTAATTAGTAAATTCTTTAAACTTATAGACTAGTTCGGGAACTTTTAAATCATACTACGTATATATAATAGATCAAGTATTTCAGAGTTCCAACCACAAACGGTGTCTGTTGAGAATGTAATATTAACCTCTGTTCCTTTACATAGGGCTCAGATAATTTACGATTGCCTACAAAATGTGGATTTACACTCGTAGAATATACTATTTGCTTTAAAATTTTAGAGAATGTCTAGGATGCTCTTTGGAAAGCAATTGGATCTCGCCATCCCTCTACTAGAGGCGTACGGGAGGCCTTCCATGGGAACTCTAAAACTGTCTTCTCCCCAATAGGTAAGTGTTCGACTGTACCAACTAAAGAAGAAAGAAAGAAGAGATCATATAAGGCAGATTAGATTATCTTACATTTTCCTTCAAATAGGTCTGCGCGCATTTTGGTTATTACATTTGTGTACCTAGTACATTCTCCAGAGGCAGGTATCACTCACTTTTCAGTGTGACACCATATATGTGGATGCCAATTTACCTCAGTGTAACTTTGACACCCAATTTCCTCTCCAGAGGGAGACACGTGAGCTCAGACGATGTGATATTCAACTGTAATTTAATTTTTCGGAGAACATCTACGAAAATGGACACTCTAAGGAATTTTAACATGTCACATAATCATACGTCATAGATGGTGTTGATTTTTTGCATCATGAAAATCCACCGACTTGAGTCGAGGATGAACCCGCAAACTTGGACTTACAAGGCCAGTGCCTAACCAACTACGCCATCACGTTTTTCAGCATAATAAAGGAAATTTTCTAAAGTCGATATCATAAAGTGAATATCGATGCTCTATGAATATTACTGTTATAAAAGTATATCCGAAAATTTTATAAAAATATATTTGATAAAGTAGAGACTTAGAAATTATATATACACACTTTGCAAATGAGATGAAATTGTGTATCTCTCTTCTATGTGATAAGCCGGTTGGCTGTTAGGCGCTGGACTTGTACGCCTAAGATTGCAGTTTCGAACTCTACCCAAGTCGGTGAATTTTCAAGATGCAAAAGAATCTACATCGCCCATGTCGTATGATTAGGCTGCATATTAAAGATCTCTAGTGTGCCTGTTTGGAGTGGGTGATTTTGACAAAATTAAAGTCCTAGTACCATTTCGCATCGTATGAGCTCAAATTCCTTCCTCTGAGAAGCAAAGAAAACGTCAAAATTATATTGTGACAACTGACATCCACCTATATTGTGCCACTCTATAAGATGATATTGCAAACCTATACATAGGTTTGTGATGGTACTTACCACATTCCGCGGCCCTATTTGAAAGAAAAAAAATCTTCATGATAGAATACAAATTATTAACTTTTGGCGGCCAATGATTGACTAGCCTGAACTACAGCTCATTGAGAGGGAGTATTCGGGTGGTGCGTAAAGAGAGGATCTTGGAATTTCTTTGTGAATCCGATTGCGTCGACTCACGTGTGGGCTATATAAATACTTCGCAAATAAATTTGTGAAAAGTATGTCTCCATTGAAGAAAGGGCTTGCAAATATAGTTATATTTTTTTAAATATTCTGCTGTCAGGATGGAAAAAGGAAGAAAATATTTCAGACTCTTGAAGCAGAAGGAGAATAAAAATGTTTCGATAAATCTTATTTTTTCCCTTAAAATATTCATTTTTAGCTGTTTTCAAATATCTTGATTGACCGACAATTTTTTCAAAGTTTAAACGAAAACAAAATAGATCGCAGCTTTTACATTGCACTTCGTCGTCATTATCATAACGTGTCAGGAGTGTATAGCATTGTTCGTCATTTTCAATAAATCATTGACTTGACCAGTTAATCATTGACTACGCAGGCTATAAGCTAATACGTAGTATGCCATCAACTTAAATTGTGTTGGTGTTTGCATAGAAAACTAGAAGAATCCACAATTCTCAATTCCGAAAGGTGTTACAACAATTTTTTAAATTGATATATTACATTTTCATTTAAGATTAGCTTCTTAAATAAATTATTGACATGGAGGTGAACAGTTTCTTAAATAATTTTAACTGCTCATTTGTTATATTGTTTTACTTAAAAGAATTATTCTGCAAAATTCTAAAATATAAATTTTTAAGGATTATGCCACTGCATTTTAGGAAAATGTTTCGTAAAAAGAATAATGAAATAACTTTTGCTTAGGATCAATGAAAACTTAGGTTTAAGGTATCCGACTACCCTAAAACTGTGAATTTTGCTAAAAATTGACAATTTTTTTAGGATTTTATTTTACAGACCATCGTATGAGCTGTATTAAAATATCACGTTTACTGTTTTCGGTTTAATAGAACAAAAACTGCAAATGTTTTAGTAAAATCAGATATCATTACTTTAAGCAAGATGTCATACTTTAAAACGCGTTTTGCTCGAAATGTGATTTTTTGAAAATAATCAAACGGGGACAGCGATTGCTAAAAATGTTCTGAACATAATTAATTGAAATTTTTTGTCGACGTTCTGTATAGTAGTAGAAGTGTTTTAACCTTCAAATTTATCGATCACTATTTTATTAGAAAATTTATAGTCCCTTATGTGAATATATTCACTGTTATTTTAAGCAATTTCATGCAATAACTAAGATAAAATGCTCTAGTTTTTGTAAAAATTAAAATATCTCTTATCCTGAAAGTCATTTTAAAAATGAATAAGATGGCAACACATCAAAACATTGAAAAATTGAAAATTTTTATAAAAACTTTTTGTACAGAATGGGCCCTGTTTATGTTATTTTTTTTGGTCAATTTTTACCAGTTTTTTTCCACACATTTTAGTAATAATATTTTTTTTAACTTCTTAATTTTAGCATATTTTTCTTAAAATGTACTAAACAAATCTAAAAACCACAAAAAAATCCCCATATCACCATTTGTTTTAGAAAAAAGTTGTTGCAATTCGTTGGGTATCTTTAATGAATTATTGACTCGGAGGTGAAAATTGCTTTTTTTAAATAATTTACAGCACTTCATAAGTTATTGTTTTAGCTAAAAAGAGATTACTCAGCTAAATTCTAAATTTAAAATTTTTAAGAACTGTGCCATTGTATTTTAGGAAAATGTTTTGTAAAAAAAAATGATGAAACAACATTTGCTTATAGAATCAATAAACATTTTAGATTTAAGTGAGGTTTGTTGATTGATCACTTATTAGCGGTGCCTATGAAATCATCCAAAAAGCTGTGAGAGACATATCTCTAATTTAGAATACTGATCAAGTGCGATCATGAGACCTGAGATATGGCACTCTATTTTATATATACTGAGCTTAATTAAAGTTGACGTAAGTTAAATGTGTCTGTAATTAAATCTTTCTGCCAATCTTGATATAGAAAATCGGATTTTCTGCTAAGGTGCTGAATATTCTACACATACAAATTTTTGATAGCTCATATCATTTTGATTATTAATCGCAATGATTGGTTATTAACTTTCATGTGTAGCCCTCTAATATAGAATAATGATGTGCGTTAATTAGTTAAACTATTAAATATATTAAACTGTTTTTTTTAAATTAATTGTTTTTAATGCTTCGCATGAATTTCCTTTAAAAATATTTTAAATTGCTACTGCAATAATGAATAACCCTTGCTAGTTACAAAGCACTCTAATGATACCTCTGAATTCGAATGAGGAATTTATAGAATATCAAAGAAATAACTTTTTTCTTAAGCCTAGAACAAACTTACAAGTTAAAATTAAAAATTGGCAAAACTTTTGAAAAGAGTAATTTAAAAAATATTTTTATTGCATTTACTTTGTTTATCACTTGATTTGTGAAAGTAAACTATAATTATTTTTTATTTCCAATAGCGGGCACAAAAGACAATGACATGAAAAAAATCAATAAAGAAAATAAAGTCTATTTGCCCACTTGGTATCTAGCTTCCCAGTAGCGTTTCCACAAACTGTCGGAGCATAGCGTAGGGCAGCGCATAAATGCCTTATCACAGGTATACGTTTAGAGTAATTTTCCACCAAATTCTGAACAATTTCTAATATTTGCCATAGCAACGGCTCCGAAAAACTTTTCCCCAGTGAGCTGAAAAAGTTGTTCCAAGTAAAATTGAAATTCCAGCCAATGGGGTTCTTCGGTAATCTACGTCATAAACAAGATGGTGGTAAAGATGGTAGCTTCGGTTTCACCAAACGCATCAGATATGACGTATAATATTTTTATGGTGCTTAATATTTTAACGGCGTACATTATTTTAAGCAGAATGGTGCTTCATTTCTGTTTACGTCCATCAAGAAAAGCGCGAGCAAATTAAAGAAATAATATTGGATGGTCATTTTCGAAGCAGAAAAATCGGCGAATAATGCTTCAATGTGGAGAAAGAGCGTGGCTGACGTCAGAGCATAATGTTTTGCTTACGGCAACCCTTCACTCTCAGATTGGGTGAAAAGTTGGGCCGAAATGTTGTACGAAAAATGTACGTGTGATACGGCCTTAAGGTGAGTATAGTCCATATATTCCCGAAGAATACAAAGCATGCAGTTTATATGACGTAAATACCTAGGAAAGTGGTCGTGACCAGTAGCAAAGCGGAATTCCGCTATAGCTTTCATTATAGGCCAGATATAAATATTTTGAATATTATTTCTCCAGGATTTCTGGGAGATTTTATTTGATCTAAGGACTGAATTTATATTGGGAAAAGGTACTTTGTGTGTGTGTGTCATTAGTGGTTTGAATAATCGCTGCACCGTTTTTAGCCAAAAAGTCGGCTTTTTGTTTTCCCTAAACCTCTTAGTGGGCTGGGATCCACTGAAATCAAATAGTTTCATTTTTAACAGATAACGAAGTAAACTATTAGTGTTATTGTTGCATTAATTGATGGTAAATTGAATTTATTATACTTCCTTTGAAAAAATGATGCATAATAAATCTAAATGTCATAGGACTATCTATGAATTTTGCTGTCTAGTTATTACAACACACTTAAGTTATATATATATATATTATATATTATATATATATATATATATAATATATATATATATATATAAAACATTGCTAAATAATTAGTAGAAGTGATAAATAAAATATCAATCACGAAAAAACTCTTTATGTTAGGCTCTTAAAATAGAGAATTATTTTAAATAAAGAATTGCCATAGAATCAGTGGGATTGAGAAAAAAGTATTACTGTTTATTTTTGATATATGTTTCTGCAGCGTATTCCGCCCTTGTGTAAGGTTCCTTGGGTCTGAAATATTGGTTTTTGCAGTCATCAAAGATATGCTCAAAGTTATAAGTGTATCTTTTATCATTTTCCGATTTTCAGAAGTTTATTCTTATGAATTTAGCAATATTTGCTTTGTTAGTAGCAGGGGCTTTAACCAACGAACGCTTCTTAATATATATAAAATGAATACGATGCCAATTATAAATGTACTTTTTTCAAAATGAGAATATGGTACCAAAAAGAAAATTATTGTATATACCGAAATGAATATGATGCCAAGAAGAAAAGCAATGTATATACTAAAATTAATATGATACCAATTAGGAATGTACTTTTTTCAATATGAATATGATACCAAAAAGAAAATTATTGTACATACCGAAATGAATATGATACCAAAAAAGTAATGCATATACTAAAAGAAATTTCATAACAAATAGAAAAAAAAATTGTAACGCCATAATGAACGTAACACCAAATTCAAAAGTATACAACAAAAATAAATATGAAAACAAAAGAAAATAGTAACATATACATCCGAATAATTACGTTATCAGAAAGAACACAGTAATGTATATCAAAATGAATATGATACCCGAAAAAAATTATGTATAAACCAAAATCAATACAATACCCGGAACAAAAATTACGTATATACCAAAATGAATATAATACCCGAAACAAAAATTATGTATATACCAAAATGAATATGATACCCGAAACAAAATTTATGTATATACCAAAATGAATAAGATACCAAATTGTAAAATAAAATATTAATTTCATTGAAAATTTAATGACATAGATAAATGCATGGAGTGGTATATTTTAAAACAAAATTTAAATCGAATCACTAGCTCATTAGGAATTAATTACATTCGATTCATTAACTGAATGCATTTACCTTAATTTATTATTCAAATATTTACCATTTATTAATATTCAATTGGAAATAAGTGAACTTTCACACGCCATATCTTTCAACATTTACCAAATAGCTATATTTACGCAAAATTAACAAGATAATTTTTCTTTCAACTGAAACCAATTAAAAGCAAGAAGTTTCTCACACGAAATCGAACAAGAAAACTTTCTTTGATCTAAAGTTCATTTAATTATTGCAGGAAATACCCCAGATCTCTAATTAAATATCCAAAGACATGGGTATTAATTAAAACGTTCCATTTTCTCACACTTTTAAACACACACATTTGACCCGTCTGCTTTGTGATGTAGATTACAATATTATTTTTTTCCCTCTTACCCTGACATATTAGTGTTCTCTCTGTAATTAATTCAATAAGAATCTAGATATTTCTTTCACTTCAGTTTCTCGGTACATGCATAGATAATTTTTCGTCTCGTATTTATTTGAGAGTTCGTTTATCATGTTTTATTTTGCTGAGCGTGACTGATTCGTTAATTTAGTGAGTAATTGAAAACTAACCAGCGTATGATAATTTGTTTTGCTTTCTTACTTTTACAGGTACCAATCTGGGTTTTATTTTACACAGACAATTGTTCAATAAGTAATATGAATGTTTTGCTGAAAATCATATAGTTCTAAATATAAGATATAGTTGATTAAAAAAAGAAGAAAATCATGTTACTTTAGTTTACCATAAAAAAATTTAAAACTACATTCCTAAGTGATTCTTACGATGAAACTTTAATTATTTTATATAGATTTGATATTTATCTTTATAAAAAAGACAATTTTCCAATAGAGCACAGGTTTTTTTTGTGATCTTAATAAAGATATTTTTACCATTCTGTAGAATACACACAAAAGTAATTTTTTTGTTCAAAAAATTTTCTTTTGGTTTATTTTAAGTTGGTTTTTGAAATCTCATAATACATATTTATGTATAGGTCTATTTTTTAAAAATGTATCTCATAAATATGTTAAATATTTTTGCACATATATGAACCAATACAGGGAATATAGTAAACCTATTTTTTCCCCAGTAAAACATTAGTTTAGTTGCTTTAAAAAATTTTAAAACTTCGTAATTTTGAGAATTTTTATTTTTTCCCCTTTTTTGCACGCAAAGTATTTTTTAAAAACGATGTACTACTTAGACTAAAAACAATTAGGTTCACTATATGCACAGGTCAGGTATCCTGTATAGAAATATATAACATTTGGAACCACATAATGCAACAGGTTTTTTTAAAAGCGTGCCTAAAGGGGGGAAAATATGCTTTGGAGAAAAAGTGAAAAAAACTAAAAGAGTAGAAACGAGATTTACATATCACATTATTGGCTAATATTTTCCTGCCTTTTTTATATACCTAATAATGATACTTCAAATATTCTCTAGAATTTACAAAAGTAATTATAAATTTGAATTTATTTTTCCTTTGTTGTAGCTCAGCATGAACATAATTTTATCCAACATATTTTAATTAAAGTACCATTTTTTTATAAAAACGTTCGTTGAATACACAAAATATTTTACATATAATTATAAACAATCAACAAAATGTAATCAAAACATTTTTGATAAATTTATTGTATCATTTCTCTGGAAACACCATAAAACTGAAATTCTGAAAATCTATCGAATTATTTCCTTTTTTTCTGAATTAAAATTAATTTTAAAAAAAAATAAACATTAAGGAGAGATGAATAGTATTGTTCCTTTCTAGTCAAAAACAAATTAATGTGCTTTACATACATTAAATACAACATAAATTACCTTTTAAATTGTGTCAAAGGTGGCGTAGTTTATTGGTTTACATTTGTATACATTACTCTTTACATATTTTAATATTATTTTATCAAAGAACCTATAAGTGTTATACATTTTTAGATTCAGAAAAATATGCACTATTTTTTAATTTTAAAATTTAAAAATAGATTTTTAGAATATGTACGATGTCCTGGTTTCTTAAAGCATTCAACTAGGTTTGGAGACCAATTTTTCAAAAATCGACATTCTGAAGAATTTTATTATTTTAAAAAGCATAAATAGTTTTAAAAATCATAATAGTTAAATAAATGACATATATCACTAATTGTTTTTGAAAAAAAAATTATTTTTATAAAAGTTTAGAAAAATTTTAACTGTGAAGGAAAACAGCATAAATAAAAATACGTCGGACATAACGTAATTTTAATTTCATTTATATACTTGTCAGTCTGAAGTGTCACAAATAGTAAGATAGTATTAGTAATAATATTTTAGATATAAGTATTTTATAAGCAATCAAATTTGATGATTTTTCATCAAAAGATGATAAGAATAGAAAGCTAAGATACTTAAGATGCTCTTGTGCAGTCCACTCTAAAGGTCACACTAGATCTAAAGTAAAGGGCTTTATCATTAGCCTTAAGGCCATTGACAGTTTTATGAGTAATGTAATCAAGGACGTCTTAAAATATGTGCCTACTGGGCCAAGGACAGGGACTCTACCCCAATGGGGCCTTCTCTTGTTTTTGACTAGGCTTTAAATTTCAATATGTTGCTCATTAGTTGAAAATATCCAATGACGGTCTGATAGATAAATATTAACACGTGTTCTCCGCACTAAGTAATTTTGATTGTATTGTGGAACAATGTTGAGAAGCTCGTAATCTGAAGAAATAAATGCTATTATAAATGCAGAATTTGTTAAATAAAAATGAATAATGAATAGTTTTCATGAATGATTATACAAGAATATGTCTGAAAAATTATTAAGCTTAAGCATTTTACATTGGTAGGAAAACTAAGAAAATATTTTAATAGTTACAATATTTTCAATAGTTTCACTATTTTAAATAGTTACAATATTTTCAATAGTTAGAATCTGTAAAATAGTTAGAATATTGTATATATGAATACTCCTACCAAATAAATTACATTTATAACAACAATATACACTCACTTCCCAAAGTTAACTACGGAGAGGAAAATGCTAATTTCCGGAAACCAGTCAGAATTGAAGAGAACACAATTCGCTGCTGAAGTAGATGGAAGTATGCAAATATGTTAGGTAACAGCCAATCGTGCTTTCATGTAAAGAAATATGCAAAAAGGGCAGTCTTATAAGAAGCCAGCTTTATGAAAAGTTACAGAAGTTGATTGTAAGTGCTGATAGAAGGTGTTTAAAACTTTCGTACAATTTGTTTTCCAGACATACGTGTTTCTATGACTTCTAGAAAACGAACGGAAGATTCTGAGCGCTGGTGTGCTTTGGGGCGCAATGAAGCAGGACAGTCGATCACAGATGTTGCTCTTTTCATCGGCGTTCATCATTCTGCAATTTCACGTTTATGGAAACAATTCCAAACTACACAGACAGTTGTCCGAAGGCCCGTAGGTGGTCGCCCAAGGGTTATAACCCCCGCGGAAGATCAATATATTGCTATTGTAGCCAAGCGGAATCGCAGAGCGACCTCCACACGTGTGACATATATAATTAAACAGCGTCCATTGGTAAGGCTATATCTGCAACTACTGTACCCCGAAAATTACCTATGAATGGACTGTATGCCCGGGTACCACGAATTTGTGTTCATCTATTCGTCCAATCAAGAGGGGCACGATTAAATTGGTGCCGGGAATATGACAATTGGACTGTGTCTGACTGGGGCAATGTCCTGTTTACTATTGAGTCAAGATTTGCTCTGGAGCCAGATGACAAGCGTATAAGGGTATGGCGTATACAAGGAACACGCAATCAGTCCCGAAACATCACAGAACATCACGCATTCCGAGGTGGAGGCATTATGATGTGGGCAGGGATTTCATTAGGATACAGCACCGACCTGCACATCTTTAAACGGTGTTCTGTGACGGCTATCCGGTATCGAGCTGAAGTCTTACAACCCATTATGAGATTGTACGCTGAAGCAGTTGGGCCTACTTTTGTTTTAATGGACGATAACTCACGTCCCCATAGAGCTGACATCGTCGATGACTACCTGGAGAGTGGATGGATTGCGCGTATGGCGTGGCCAGCATATTCGCCCGTCCTTAATCCCATTGAAAATCTTTAGGGTGCTCTCGGCCGTGCTGTATCTTCACGTTTCCCACCTCCAGACACTCTTGTTGAACTGGAAACTGCTCTACAAGAAGAATGGCGATTGCTTAATTCTGCGGTGGTTTTCCACCTAATTGAAAGCATGGTCAAAAGGTGTAAACTTTGCATACAGATGAGGGGGATCAGATACCCACTAATGTCCTTTTTTTTCATTTTATGCTGTTTATTTTCCCTTTATACATAATCCTGCTTAAGTCTCCAGTATGGCATTATCTGATAACTTACAAAAATTTAAAATTGTTTTCATTTCTGTATATAATTATTGATTTTGTTTTGTGTATAAATATATATGCTACTTTACTGCAAAATTTTGTATCAAACAAAGCAGTATTATTTGATTGTTTTGCATTTTACATCTTCATGCTTAGCTTTTGGAAGTGAGTGTATTTTAACACACACACATTTTACTTTACAAAAAAAAAATATTTCCTTTTAATAAATTTTGGGTGAAAAAAATTAGTTTAAACGTTAAAATATTTCTTTGTTTTTATTTTAGAAGAATTTAAAAATGTTAGTGTTTTGCATTTATTATCTAAAACTTCAAATAAAATTTGCTTAACATTTTAAGGATAAATGTAAATAGAGTAGTACAAGTTTCCTTGAATATGAGATTTAAATTGGTTATGACAGTTTTTTTTAAATATCAAATGCAAATGGGTTTATAAAGGAAAAATTCCTCAATCCTAACACCAAATTCATTATTATACGCTAAGTTGATTTACAAATAATATCCATCCGATTAAATGAAGAAAAAATGCTACTCAAAGGACTCATTTCTTTCCTAAATTTAAAATAAAATGTACATTATAATAACTATAAACGTACGTGTTATTCAATCATTTGAAATTAAAGAAAATAATCACTAGTTATAATCATATCTACGTAGAAGCCCAGGTATAGCGGCTAGTGACACTGGCTGCTGTGCCGTCGGGCTTGGGTTCGCTTTTGGAGAATGCATGGATGTTTGTAAATGTATAGTGTCTTTGTGTGTGTGTGCAGCAAGGGGGTACTCTAAATAAAAACGACAGGACGCAAGCCCTCTAGGGAGGTTGGTGGAAGCGGAAGAGAGATGGGAGGCCTCTGACCACCCTAGGGTGATCTCCCTCAAAATTGGGGTGGAATTTATCCAAATCGCATGGTTATCTGTATGGAGCTCAAAGCTGAAGTTTACGACTGGCGTAAATGTAGCCCTTTGCCACGTAGAATTCCGCGGGCCTTGATCTGATGTTACTGTCGATCAGGAGGCATAAGTAACAATAACAACAACGTATCTACTTAGCTTCTAATTTATTCAAGCGCCATTTTTTTTATCTTTCATAATTATCACGGTTGATGAATCGACTGGTTGAACTACGTTTGGGTAATCCTTGTGAGCAATTAAGTGTTTATTAACATCTCACTAAAAGCAACTTGAAGGATTTTGACAACAAACCTCGGAAATTGGAACCTTGGCCAAATGACGAGGACGTCATCTGAGATGCCGCACCCTCTTAAATCTATGAAGCCATGCCAACGGGAAGAATTTGAGCTAGGGCAGATTGATCGTGCAAAAGCCCTTCTAAAAGGCTGATCTTCTCTGGTACCAGGACTCGGATGAATGACAAGCCGGACATGAATAATAATCCTTGCAATATCTATACAGGATATCCTAAAACTTATCGGACACGAAGAGAAAGGTAACGTTATATCTGTTCTGGGAAATATATATATTTATATATATATATATATAAATTCTTGCACTTGGTTAAATGAGGCCGAACCTATTTTAAAAATTATGGAAAATTGACACCCTTCAACCCATCATTAGCTACAACGACCACACATTTCATAATTTTACGATGACTTTTTTACTAACATCACCTTACACAGCCGTACTACATTCCCCAGTCACAAGTCGGACAAAAAGCTTTGCTGGTTTAGTTAAAATAAAGGTAATTTGTATGAGTTAGTGTTTGAGAAAAATATGTCACCTAACTTTGACTCTCCATAAAAAGAAAAATATTACATACAACTTCAGGCAAGTTCCTAAAAAGTTAGCCCATTTAGATAAATTTCCAAAATGTTACAGCACTTGTTCCTTTCTGTATATAATAATCTAGATATATTTTTTATTTGCAGAACATCTTCATTTAAAAACATATCTATGGAAACCTTCCATCACATCATTAGATGTGATCGTAAATTTTACAATTTGACTGCAACTTTTTCACTAATGTAATCTTTCATAGCTGTGGTTATTAATCACAGTCACAAATGGAGCAAAATACATTACTGGTTTAGTTCAAATTAATGTAGCTAAGACGGTTTGAGAAAATGATGTCACCTAACTGTGGCGCTTCATAAAATGAAAAATATTGCGTAGCACATTAAGCAAAAGATGTTATTAATAGCACGACTGTAAAAGATCACGTAAGTGAAAAAATCCCAGAAAACCTGTCGAATTTGTGGTCACAATACTGATGATGTAATGAAAGGTATCAACGGAGATGTTTTAAAAATGAAGATGTTCTGCACAAATAAAAAAAATCTCTATGATTATTACGCACAAAAATGAACACGCTTTGTATCATTTTGGAATCTTAACTAAATAGGGGCCAACCTTTGAGAAATTTGCTTGAGGTTGCTTGTACCAGTTTTTTTTAATGAGAAGTCAAAGTTAGGTGACATCTTTTTCTTTAACCCTGACACACACAAATTACGTTAATTTTTACTAAACCAGCAAAGTCTTTTGCCCGACTTGTGATTGTGATAGTACGGCCATGTAAGATGATATTGGTGAAAAAATCATCGTAAAAATTGGGAATTTTGTGGTCAAAACAGCTAATGATGTGAAGGAGGGGGTAAATTTACAACATTTTCGAAAATGTTCTTGTCCTCACTTAAGTGCCCGGAAAATCTTTTTAATACTTTCCCCTGAAGAGATATGACCCCACTTTTCACCTCCTGTTAGATTGTCATTAAGTTTCCGGACACCCTGTATATAGTAAAACAATTTTTCTGTCATAATTCTTGTTTATAGAAGAATTTTAATGTTTTTTTTACCAAATTATTATTTAAAAAGCGATAAAAATGTATGTATGGTAAATTAAATGTCTAATATCAAAATATTCTTCGTAACATTTATACAACACTAATTGCACCCCGTGTATCCATATATCATAAAATTATCATCATTATAACTTTATACTTATGTATTGTTTAATGGTAGAACTAAAATGACATTTTGAAGGCAGCATTTTTGTCCTGTAAGAAACTATTGTTTCCGTAAAAACTTTCTAAAAAGAAATAAAAATTGGCCGTAAAAAGAGTGATTGGCGATTTTTATCGGATGAAATGCGGGTGCCAAACTCTGATTTAAAACCCCATAATGGGTTTTAGAGGTGATTCCTCTGAAGTAGAAATCAGCTATTTTCTAAACGTCACTTATATCCATTGCTGCAAGAAGTAATGGAATTACTTTTATTGTGTGCAGGAAGCCATAAGTTAGTGTTACTATGTAGCCTTAAAATAAAAGAGTAACCGCATTCAGTGGCGATAAAAATTCAATGTTAAGGTTAAAAAGAATTATTTCTTTCGAATACATTTTATTACGCTGTTTTACACTCTTCATTCTGTATCTTTCATTCACACTTTTCATTCTTTTCTCATTCTGTGGTTGTAAAAAAAAAAAAAAAAAAATGTTTATTTTTAGAAGATTATATCCTACATGTTCATAAACATCTACAACTTTATATCTCTAATCAAATGAGAATGCATAAGAAATCCGTTATTAGAAAGGGGAAAAAAAGGTACTTTTTTGTTTCGTGACCCTCACCAAGCAGTCGTTATTGGCGACAACATACAATACACACATAAATGTTAGTTCTCACTGGTTTTCTCCTCCAATTTTGTTATATTTTGAAAAAAGACTTTACTGATAAGGAAAGATCACGACTTGTTTTTGAAAATGTTACCAGCGGGAATATTTCAGTTGGCGTCGGTTGTATCTTTTTTGGCGATTTTATCGCTTGCACCGTCAAAATGCAAAAGTACCGAAAAATATTTTATTTGATTAATTTATTTGCAAAAGTCCTCATGATCTCCGTTGTATGTAAGATGTAATTGACAACATCATTATCTAATTAAAGTTAAAAAATATAAATAAATTTATAATACAAATATACAATAAAAAGGACGGGGGAAAATTCTAATATAAAGAAGAGGGGTGAAGCGAGGTTCCTGTAATATTTTAAAAATCTGTACAGTAAACAAAATTACTTCAAGTATTAAAGTTTTCAGAACAATTGACCGACAAAGACAAAACAGGTGACTAAGAAGTACATAAATGTTTAAAGCATTTTTAAAATTTTCTCGTTAACAAACGTATAAGTTAAAATAGAATAAGACATGTTCTGCCGTTTCAACACCCTGACCACATGAACAAATATCGCTCTCAATTAAATTAAACTTAGACAAATAGTTCTTAAAATTTCCATGTCCTGTAATAATGTGGGATAACTCAAAAATCAATAAGGAATTTCTTCAATTTTAGCCGCAGATAAATTCTCCAAAAAAATTTTTTAGTCCTCAAAGCTTTAGGTGAGACCAAGAATTCGATTTTCCAGGCCAAAACAGAAAATAGTTCGAGCTTCGAAAAATATCCATATTATAATTTGTAAAGTGTTTCTACAAAATAAGGTCACATAATTTTTACATTTTAGTTCATTGTTGATGGAAATTATTAATTAAAACAATAATAACAATTATATAATAAAACTAAAAAATCAGTTAAAAGTGAAATATTGTTACATATGTCGTACTTTCAGTACCTTAATATTTTTGTGTCCTTATGATTTTCAAATATTAAAAAAGGTGAATAACCTGATTTTCGATGATTTATACCATCTGGATAGTTCCTGTTTTCCAGTTCAAGCTCCGATAGGGTAAATGGGTGCATTAATGTATTTGGACTCCATTTTTTTCGGTCTTAACCTTGAAGTTACATTTAACTAATTTAAACTAAATTAAAATACTCTGAAATCTTAAACAAAGCTAAAACACTTTATTATTTGTTTGACTATGTTCGCCATTCATAGAATTATGTAACATTGAGATTTTAAATTCATATTTTTTTAAATTTTAATATGTATTTTATCATTTTTAATTCCCTAAGTATTTGTGTTTCGTCTATACAGTGGTCTTCAAACTGTGTTAAATGGAATCTTGGAGTTCCATGAAGTATATATAGGGGTTCCAAGAGCCACAATTAAAAAAAAGTGAAAAGAAAATTCTAAATATGTATATAAAACTGATTCACATTCTATATAAAGTTTGTATAATTGCAAGGATCCAAAACTCATTTCGATCTTTAAAAATGAATTTGTTTCACTTATACATGACTTTATTTAGTAAAACCTTTTCGAACCTTTTCATAATAAAAGAATATTCAAACTTTTTTTAAATATATATCACCTATTAGAAAGTTTACCATTCCAGGTTCCTTGAAACAATTTTTAAATTGTTAGTAGAATGTTTTGCAAAAGTAAATAGATTTCTAATCGAAAATGCACCTTTTTTCACTGTGGAAAAAATCTATAATAAAGAAGAGGGAACAATTTATCGACATAGCAACAGATTTGGCATTAGAATCAAAATTTAAGAAATAACAACTCCTCAATTTTAGATTGAAAATTCCTTCTCTCTCATGAAAAGTATAGTGGATTTCTTACACAGCTATAAACATTTTAATGATATTCCTAACAATGTATTTAAGTGAAAAACATTTCTCAATATACAAAAACAAAATATAAAAGCAAATTAAATGTAGAACATGAAATGGGACTTCAGGTAATTTCAATAGATCTAGACTTTGGCAGTATGTGTAAAAAAATGCTAGCACATATCTCAGTTGCTAAATATAATGCATGCGTAGGTAGCACTTGAATCATAAATTATTATTATAAAAATGTGTGAGTACATTATATTAAAAAATGTCCTCAAAATTTTTAAAAAGAAATGCAATAATTTTTAAACTATTGTTACATAAAGTACCTTTAAAATGTTGATCTACTTTAAATACTATTTTTAACATCCTCGTATAGCTTCACTTGTATGGAACGGAACTTTTGCGCTTTTTTTCCCTTCCACTTTAAAAGGTCAGATTAATTCGAAATGTTGCTCACTTGACGAGACCGATGACAATACAGTAATTTAATAATTTTGTTCCATTGTCCTGATCAGAATCATTAGGTTTTACAATTTCCTATTTTCAGATCCCATCCCATATCTGGCGACTCATTTCAGATCTCATTTCCAGATTTGGCAACAAAGAGATTAAGTTTAGCTTCGCTCGATTAACTATATGAAGGTATTCTTCAGCTTTTTTTAAACTATAATTTATTAAGATAAATTCTTCACAATGTGTGTAGAGGAAAGGGTTTGTGAGCAAATTCTATTTGAAGTCACTCCTTCACTGTCCTGCCTACCTTAGGTTGTGCGGGGAAACAAAACATCCCATAATAATAATTATTTTATTAGTATTCAAGCACATTAATCAGTCACAGTTTAAACTGCAAGAGGAGACCTTAGGAGTGATGTAAAGAGAGCAATTTACAATAAGTAAACAAGCGCTAGTAATCTGCTTAATTTAGTCTAATCTACTTTATCTTGGATTATTAATTCTCAATCCATTAATTTATTATAGTTGCAAACTCCTTCCTTAACTCACGTTGTGATAATAAAATAAATCTTCCCTACGTATCACCGCAACTGTTCCTCTGCTCCTTCTAACTTACATTTACAAAACTTCGACTTTATATAGTCAAAATAATCTACATATCAAGGTTTCTTCTCTTGAAGGATGGCTGGGAATTAACGCGAAAGCTAGCCTCAAAGTTTCCCCAAGAGGATTATTCTGAAGGTCGCGTATAGATCCGTCTCAGGTTTCCACGAAAAAACGTATAACTCTAAGGGTTCAGCGTATCGGAAAAGTTTGAAAACCACTGGTCTATAAGAATGGAAACACACACACACACAATGTTAAAAAAACTATCCGTCACTCTTGATACTTTACCACAGCGAAAATCCTCTCAAATATCTTTGCGATCCTTGCCAGAAACAGCTAAACTCGAAAACCGGAAACGGAATTACGGTCTCTTAGATGATGCGTGTCATAACGCCCAAAACTTCCTTCATTGCCAATCCATTGAACAAATCAAAAGGAAGAGGAAACAAAGTTTAACAAACGCTTACATTTGTTACAGTAAATAGAATAGTGTAGTGGAAGAAAATTGTGACTTTGAAGCCCATTCGAGTGGTAAATATTGCTACTGAAGCCACATTTTCTTCGCATTGATGCAAGTCATTGTAAGAGCTCAAAAGATAAACTTAAAAGTTTTCCGTTTATTTTTTTCATTTATCTAAATTAGAGCAAATGTTTTTTTTTATTTATTTTTTTTTTAAATATTGTTATGGAAGGAGGTTTTGAGGAATTGATAGTGTTTGATTTTTATTCCAAATATTAATTGATACTAGTGATGTCATAATAAAATATTATTATAATTGAGATAATGAAACAATTTTATATGAGATTTTAAAAAAATAACAAGCATTTCTTATGACAACTAATTTTTCACAATTTTAATACCGTTTAGTAAAAGTTTTTTGTTTCAATTTTTGTGTCATTGTTGCAATGTTTGTTACTTATATCAGACTCTCAAAGCAGGTTGGAAAATATTTTGCTTTTTTATTTAGAAAGTAGTCAAAATTAGAACAATAAAAAATATAGAAAAACTGTAGTTTAAAAACAAAAAAGCACCCTTTAATATTTAATCGAACTTTAAACTTAATCTTTTAGTCGCCAAATTTAGAAATTGGATCTGAAATGAGTCGCCGGATGCGGGATGGTATTTGAAAATGGAAAATCGTTGATCCTAATGATCCTGACCTGGACAGAAACAAATTATTAAATTATTTATTGTCATCGGTCCTGGACAAGTGAGCTAAATTTTGAATTAATCTGACCTTTTTAAAATTTGTAAAAATGGAGTTTAAAGATTTCGTTACATACAAGTGAAGCTCATAAATGTTGTTAAAAAAAGTTGTTTATTATTTTTCGTACTAGCATATTCTATGCAATAATTTTGCATTAAATTATTGATAGTTTTTTTTCCAGAAATATCTATCAGTTCTGTGTTTCTTAAATGTTTTTTTGCATTTTATCACGGCTCAGCACCAGATGAGTTTGACAAATAAATTTTCTATCACAATTTTTTTCTAGATTAGTGAGATTTGAGTTTTAGTACAAAGAGAAGTTTTTTTTAAGAAACATCGTTAGTAAATCTACAATTTCTGGGCATAAAATTTTAAAAAAAACGATTGCGAATTTTACATACGTAATCCATAATTGTAGTAAGATTCTATAACAATATTATTCAACATAGTCCTCTCTACTGAGATTGAACTGATTTTCTTGGATTTAATATAATATTTATAGAAATATCGACAACTGCTGGTCATCTTGATTGCAACATCATAAAAAAGTATCAGAACAAATTTTCAGCATTCATTGGAATGAGTAAATAATTCGCATTACAGTGTTGACACACATCATTAATTTATGAAGAAAAGGCATAATTCCATTTTACTTACTGGAATTACTTTTTCGGACTCTTCCTCCGCGTATATAATCACTTTAAGT